>SRMA01027069.1:73666-121418 GCA_007224835.1 Danionella cerebrum | reverse complement strand
GGAATAGTGCACGCTTTGCTCATCGTGTCGTGAAAAATGGACAGGATACTGAGAAAACGGCTGAATCACTGGACAGGCTTGCCTGAGAAGATCTCGAGGTGCTGGCGTTGGTGGCGTGCTAATCTGGGGCTAGCAGAGGACTACACCAAAATGCCAAGAGGTAAGCAACCTGCTGATCTTTCAAGCTAGAGCGTCAAAGTTCAGGAGAGAGAGTCTCACTCAGTCAGCTCCGAAGGAAAATTGCATACTGAGGCTTAGGCACGCCCGGCTTTATACCCGGCTGATTGCTAATCAATCACCTACGCCTGCAAATTAATTTGCCCGTTGATATGTTCGTCAGTCGCTCTCACGGTGATTCGCTCCCATTCAGTCGGTCTAATCCCGACTAACGTCTCCGGGACCGACTGAAAGGGAACATGGAACTGGGCACAGAAAAACGTAAAATATTTGGCTGTAGTAGAAGCAGTTTGTTCATCAATCCGGGGATGCATTTCTGCAAATGGAGTTCTCAATGCTGAGAAACACAGCAGGCAGATAGTTATCCATCATGCAGTACCAATAAAATCAATCCGCAGCGGTAAGTCATTAAGAACTATCACCAGTTTAAAGAAGAACAGGAAGTAGTGGAAGTGATGCGTGGCCTCCACTGATCCCCGATCTCTGCAACATCGAGGATATGATGATGCTACACCCACAGAAGGTCATGGGTTAGATGTTTGAAACAACCTTTGAAGCGTTAATGTAGTTGTTTCCTCGCAATTTAATTCTGTCTAGCCATTTTAAAACTATTTAATAATCATTTGAGTTTTCTTTCTTTATTATTGAGCAGAGTGAATAAATAATTGTGACTATATATGTCATACTGGTACAAAAGAAAGTCTCATGGAAGGCTACGCCCAAATGCATTTTATCAGATAGTAAAAAAGACCAGGTCATGAGGGAGGGCGGTGTTGGCTAATGCGCAACGTTTTGGCTCTTTGTAACTTAGTTAGCTAACCCAGATATCTGTGAAAGATTCAACACTTTCTCTTTTTGTGAGGGTTCCCCTGGAAATAAATGTTTATAAATTACATTGGATTATTTCAGTATTCCATTTAACAGATTCAATTCCCGTTTATACTGTAATTGGAAACATTTTTGTTCTAAGAAGGTGCACCAAAAACAGGAAGTTACATCACAACCAGGAATCCTCAGACTCTTGAAACTCTTGTTGCCTGACATACATCTGCCTTTCTTCTACTTATCCTGAGGGAGAGCCATGCAGCAGGCTGTTCTCTCTCAGAAAATAATAATCACTCGACAAGGTCAGAATATTCTTTTTTGGGGGACAATTCCCCCCTGACCGTCCTAGAACACTAAATTATTGCCTTTCCGCAAGTTTAAAGGCCTCTTGCATGCTGGCTGCTGATAGTTTACGATTGATGTTTCGATACTGGCAGCGAATGAGATTCTGGTAGGTGGTCCTGAGGTCTCTGTTGAAGAAAGCGTAAATGAAGGGGTTGATGAGTGAGTTGGCATAGCCTAGCCACAGCAGTGTCCTCTCCACCCACATAGGTATGCAGCTACACTGTAGTCCACAGATGAAGGGACGGGCCGTGGACAGCAGGAAGAAGGGCATCCAACACACAGCAAATGCCCCTACCACAACACCCAGGGTAGTCGCAGCTTTCTGCTCTCTTTTAAAGATGGAGATGTTTTTGTGTTCGCTTTTGACAAGCCAGGGGAACCTCATGCACTCCTCAATGCTACTCTGCGAGTTCAGGGCAGCAGTCAAACAATTCATGCTCTCTTCATCGTGCACTCTTGGAAAGCCAGAAATGATGTGTTTGGCAGCACTCAACTTGGCCACCCGATAAATCCGATAGTACATTATTAACATCACAGACATGGGGATGTAGAAGGCCATGGCGGTGGAATAGATGGTGTAGCCCCGGTCCTGGCTGATCAAACACACATTGTTGTCATTGACATTCTGAGCCCATCCGAAGAGCGGTGGGAGAGTGATGGAGGCAGAGACGAGCCACACAGACAGCACTATTTTGGCCATGCTCTTTCCATTCTGTCTCACGGGATAAGTCAGAGGGTTAGTAATCCCCAGGTACCTGAGGAAATAGAGCAGAGAGTGGTTCAGTGCATACATTGTCATTTATTGTCCTTGCATTACAAAGTACACTGGGGTTTACCGGCCCGCAGGCCTTATGCTGCCCATAAAAATATAACATTAGCTTATGCTACATGCACATAATTTTAGTGACCTGTGTGAGCTGTTCTGATTGGAAATAAACTGTTATAGCACATGAGCAGACATTATAATAGTAAGAAATATCACCGTTGATTTAAGAGAGCTTCGTAACTAATACCTCCTCTTTCTGTGAGTGTCGATTTCCAGCCCATGGGTGGAGCGCGGGTGTTAAGGGGTTAACCTTCCATCAATGTTTTATTATGTAAAACCAGGAGATTTTGAGTGGTGCTCTTTATATTGTACACATGATGCTGGTGCATTGCGTCAAGTGGCTGTCCAATTAAAATTGACATACAGGAATATGTTTTGTACAATAGAGTGAAGTTTGTTCCTTAGAAAGCAGCTGCGAGCAATACAATCCAGCAGCAGAAGAATAAGAAGAGAATTTGGCATGTGAAGAGCATTGTTCTGATGGAGGCCTCATAATGGAGACATAATGGAGGTACACAGGTACACAGCCACTGAATCATATCATGTCTTATACTATTTTTACTTGTAACAGTCCAACGAACAAAAAGCATCCAAGCTGGTACTCCAAAAACGTGTTTACCACGAGAAAAAGATGCAAAAGCAGTACTATTCACTTTTCGTTTGCAACAAAAGAAAAAAAGTCAGTGATTTTTCGGGTTATTTTACCGGCCATTTTTAAAGAAGACTGGACAAAAATGGTATGTTTCGATTCAGTAGACTGTCCTGAAAATTTTGACACCACGTTTAGAAGTCTGTGTCCATCAGCAACCCAGTAAACAAGACCTGGCCATTTGTTGAGAGAGAATGTCAATGTGGGTCCTTGTTTTTTCACACGTGTGTACAGTCAACAAATCGTGATTAAGCTCCACGCAGACTGAGGTGGCCGTCATGGCCTGGCCCAAAGATCATGACAAAAAGGCGAAATGAAAGTTTGACCACAATAATTAATAAACAACTCTAGGGTACAAACAAATGAAAATGGCGGCAGACATAACAAAAAGGTAACGAGGTGGTGGGCGTCCTAGCCCATGCCAGTCCACGTCAGGTAGCGACAGAGTCACGGCTCCTCCACTACTCCCCAAGAGAGTGCTGGAAGGATTTTATCCTGTGGAGAGACTCCGGGCCCAGGTGTCCTCCATCAGGACAGTTGCAGCTCCACCTAGAACTTTAAATAAAGAATAGGCTAATGCAAAATGCGGACCATCACAGGGCTGCATGCAGTACAACTAACGGGATCGATGTACTCAAATCTATAACTGAAAACAGTTATAGTTATAAAACAGTTACAGTTATAGTTTGAATCACACTTTATTGTTCAGTATTGGAAACAACCCAGGGTTTATAATGGAATACAGTGGTACCTCATATTACGAATGCTTTGAGTTACGAAATGTTCGAAATACATAAGGTCTCGCTGGTCCCACCAGTGATACATGGGTCAATGTATGAACCGCACCCAACCTATGTTTTCAACTAATCGCCTACAACTTTGACCTAAAACATGGAAAAAGTAAATATTGTACCTGACCTCCAAGACCGAATGTCTCTACACACCGATCTAATTGTTCAGTCCAAAGTTTTCTGCAACAACACACCTTGATTCAAAACCGTGGGTGCCAACATACTTTACAAAATCTGACAGAATGAGTGGTGCCAACAGGTAGCCATATCAGGTTCTGTTTTTCGCAAGGAGAATGACAAATGAAAGCTGGCTCTTTTGATAATGTAAGTATGACGTAAAAGAGCCGCTCGGGTTTCGCTCCTCCCGAATTTTGCTAGGGATTTCGGAGAGGAAAGAAATTATGCATTACAAATTCTATTTTCTCATCCTCATTCCAGGATTTTTGCGATGTGTTTTTTTCTGTCGTCATCTTCTTTCCTGTTTCCCAGCAACAACCAAAATGGCCACCAAATCACAGATCTTCTCTCCAATATTACAGAAGTTTTGAATCTTCTGATGGTTTTGAAGGGGAATATATAATAATATATTCCAGAGCTCAGGATAGGGCTTGATTTCCAAGTTTATACTCTAAATTCAAGAACAACACATTACAGATATATCTGAAACTGCTAACTGCTTTGCACAATGCAAGATTTAAACTGCCCCCTCCTAGAGAATTAGCAGATGAAACACTTCCTGGCTGCGGCGTTGGTCTCTGGGGGGCCAGGGTGGGTCCAGTTCTGGGGACTGGGTCGGTGGTTGGGTCGCCATGTGGGGGGAGTACTAGCCCGTCGGGTGGCTCTTGGCTGTTTGTGGGGCCTGGTCTGGGGAGGAGCTTGCATCGCACCTTGGTTACAGAGAACTGGAGGTGGCACATGGGACATTCAGTTTGCTGCTTAATTCACTTATTTATTTGTTTTCTGTGTGTCTCCGATCAGTGCAGATTAGGTCATTATGCGACGCGAGTAACTCTAAAATGTCCACTTTGGACAAAAGCTAAGAAACAAACAGTGCAAGAGATGCTGAATAACATTTAAACATCGCGTTTGAGGTATTGCATTTTAAAAGACAGAAGTCTTTTAAAATGCAATTATTTACATAATATTGTTAAAGTGGGATGTACAGCATCAGATTGTTGTAGTAATAATAATAGTATAAAACATAGTAT
Source organism: Danionella cerebrum (assembly GCA_007224835.1). Lineage (NCBI taxonomy): Eukaryota > Metazoa > Chordata > Actinopteri > Cypriniformes > Danionidae > Danionella > Danionella cerebrum. The sequence continues at coordinate 116,597 of SRMA01027069.1, read as the reverse complement.
CAACTTTGATTTTGGCTTGTACAAGTGCAGTTTTAAATTTTGCCAATGTCAAAACGAGTAACATGTCTAACCCCCACATACCAACATAACAAACCAACCCCCATGTCTAAACCTTCTGATTACTATGGGGGGGGGGGGTCAGTAACAAAATTTAATGTTCCCTGTGTGATCGTGATTGAAGTAAATCAAACTGCAAGTTTTATTTTCTGAAACTGAGATAGAGTTCTAAAAATTTGGTTGCTAGGAAATGGCCTGTGACATCACTAATGTAAATTGGTACTATAATTAATCTAAACAAACCTTGAAGATGGTTTCAGTGCTGTTTCCCATTCATTCACAATGGTCATTATGTCAATGTTGGTGTTTGACCACCTCCCTTTGAGCACTTTTACAAGCCAACATAAAAAAACTTTATTTTATTTAGCACCCTTTAAAATGCATAATACCAAGAATAGATACAAAACAATTAAATAAAAGGAATATAACAATGTGCAACAAGACAACGAATTAAAATCAAGTGTTTGCAATTAAAGTATTCAGGCCAAACCATATAACGCTTATTAATGTTTATTAGCTCTCTTACTATTGCACCACCACAACAGGCACTGATGGCACTCTCCTACTATTGGACCACTTGGACTGGCACTGACATCACTTTCCTACTATTGGACCACTTGGACTGGCACTGATGTCACTTTCCTACTATTGGAAAACTCAGACTAGCAGTGATGTCACTTTCCTACTATTGGACCACTCGGACTGGCACTGACGTCACTTTCCTACTATTGGACCACTCGGACTGGCACTGACGTCACTTTCCTACTATTGGACCACTCGGACTGGCACTGACGTCAGTTTCCTACTATTGGACCACTCCCACTGGCACTGACGTCACTTTCCTACTATTGGACCACTCCGACTGGCACTGACGTCACTCTCCTACTATTGGACCACTTCGACTGGCACTGCCCTTACTTTCCTACTATTCGACCACTCTGACTGGCACTGACGTCACTTTCCTACTATTGGACCATTCCAACTGGCACTGATGTCACTTTCCTACTATTGCACCACTGGGACTGGTACTGACGTCACTTTCCTACTATTGGACCACTCTGACTGTCACTGACATTATTCTCCTACTATTGGACCACTCAGACTGGCACTGACGGCACTTTCCTCCTATTGGACCACTCTGACTGCCACTGACGGCACTTTTATCCTATTGGACCACTCCGACTGGCGCTGATGTCACTTTCCTACTATTGGACCATTCCGACTGGCACTGACGTCACTTTCCTACTATTGGATCACTCGGACTGGCACTGATGTCACTTTCCTATTATTGGACCATTCCGACTGGCACTGACGTCACTCTCCTACCATTGGACCACTCCAACTGGCACTGACGTCAATCTCCTACTATTGGACCACTCGGACTGGCACTGACATCACTCTCCTACTATTGGACCACTCGGACTGGCACTGACGTCACTCTCCTACTATTGGACCACTCCGACTGGCACTGACGTCACTCTCCTACTATTGGATCACTCCGACTTTCACTAACATTACTTAACTACTATTGGACCACTCGGACTGGCACTGACGTCACTCTCCCACTGTTGGACCACTCCGACTGTCACTGACATTACTTTCCTACTATTGGACCACTCGGACTGGCACTGACGTCACTTTCGTACTATTGGACCACTCCAACCGGCACTGACGGCACTTTCGTACTATTGAACCAATAGTCTTTTCCCTTGATCTATAATGTTGTTGACTTCTATAATATGAACATAACTAGGTCCTAATTTTTAAAAAATAAAACATATTATAATTAATAATAAATAAAAAATAATTACATATTTACATATTCATTTCTGCATAAAATAGGACTGTGTTTTGTGATTCTAGTATGTAGAAGACCATTAGAGGGCGACCTGATGCTATGGTGATTGCTGTTGACCTGGTTAATGCATATAGAGAAGTGTTACAGAAAGAACTAGAAAAGAGTATATGTGTAACAAATAGAAGTTTCCAGATAAAAAGTTTAAAGATGCAACAATACCTGTTATGAATAAAACATAAACCATAGTGTGCAGTATTCAATTGTTAATTTGATATCGTGAAAGTACATGAGAGAGTGAAAACAAATAAAAAGTGAAAGTCACATGTCTTATGTTTGGTAAAGTATGAAGGATAGTATAGAACATATCTTTATTCTTATCAATGTTATTAACGGACATAAATGTTTGCACTGCTTTTATTATTATCCTGATTTGTCAACTAAGCTGTTTTAATGGTTTCATGTTTTATATATAAATATCCTCAGTCACTCACCGGTCTATGCTGATAACACAGAGTGTCATTATAGATGCTGTGCAGCATGTAACGTCCATGGCAATGAACACATTGCAGAAAACCCGACCAAAGATCCACTTTCCTCCTCCAACGAGATCTGTGATGCTGACAAAAGGCATCACCACCACAGCCACCGACAGGTCCGCCACGGCCAGGGACACGATTAAATAATTGGAAGGCTGCTTGAGTTTCTTCACAAAACACACGGATAGAACCACCAGCAGATTCCCACCAGCAGTTAAACAGGTCAGTAGAGTAAGAACTGCTCCGATGAGTACCTTCTCAATATGCCCATGCTCCCACATCCCCTCTATACATCCGGATGCGTTGCTGTCCATGAAGTTTGGTTTTGCTAGTGCTCTAGAAGAATCCTTCATTAACTTGAGATAGCTCAACCCTTTCTGTGTGCAGTGCACCTATTTCTGACGGATGCTGCTCTCATCCATTTGGAGTCCCACAACACACTGCATGTTGTAGAGTACAAAATCAAATAGCTGAGTTTCAGAATACATATATGAAATTTTCTAAATGCCAGCAAAAAGAAGAACTTCGTCTACCGTGCTCCTGATCGACCAGGTGTTCATGAGCCAAACTCTTCAAGACTGGCAGGGGCTGCAAAATGTGAACAGCCTTCTGACAATCATCTGACTCTGAGCCAATCGGATTAGAACTATGATGTCACCAATACAGAAAATGACTAATAAAGCTATGCATCTTTGTACAGAGAGGGTATTTCAGTGAGAGAAAGATGAAAGTGCAGCAATGTTTCAAACACATGTCTTGTCATGTCTAATTTGAGTCAGCTCTTTTGTAGCTAATGCTCCATTCAACTATTAATTGGATAAGCTTTAATAGTCTTGTTGACTTTAATGCTGCCATTTCATTGGCTGTTTAAATTAAATTGTCATGTTGAGTTTGCATGTTCTCCCTGTGTTTGCCTCCCTGGTTTCCCCCACAATCCCAAAAACATGCGGTTAGGTTAATTGAATAATCTAAATTTCCTTTAGGTGTGAATGTGTGAGTGAATGTTGCCCTGCGTTGGACTGGTGACCTGTTCAGGGTGTACCCCCGCCTTTCGCACAATGTGCGCTGGAGAAATATAAGGAAAATTTTTATGTTTATGTTTGTTATTATATCATCTGTTTATACTACATTATCTGTTCATACTACTATATCATCTGTTTATACCATAGTTTATATAAATCACACTGCTGTTGTTACCCAAATGAGGATGGGTTTCCCTTTTGAGTCCGGTTCCTCTCAAGGTTTCTTCCAAAAGGGAGTTTTTTTCTTGCCACAGTCGCCCCAGGCTTGCTCATCAGGGACATATACACCACTTATTAATTAATTTTTTCTCTTTGTTGAGTTTAAACTTGTTGGTTTACTGTAAAGCTGCTTTGAGACAATGTCTGTTGTGAAAAGCGCTATATAAATTAAACGAACTTGAACTTGGAAAATGATTTAATGTCAGTCACGTGGGGAAAATTGAAACCACACTGAATTGATAACTTTCGAAAATCATTAAAACTTTCTGAGGAAATAATTTTAAAGCTTTTTCCTATTGTATATTTTCCTATTTTCCCGTTGACTTGTATTGGGTAGTAGCAGCACCGCATTTATAACATGTTCCAAATGTTATAAACATGGGATGGGATGTTCCAAAGATGCCCAGCAGGTGGCAGCAACACTACTAATTTCAATATGGTGTGTACAACAGACGTCCAGGAGATGGAAGCATTTTCCACAGACTCCATTCAGTCAAAGATGAAATGGCATGGGAAGATTTCTAACCTTCCATCACTATACTGGGAGTGTGTCACCAAAGCCTGGAACACTGAGAACCTCTTGACTCGACAACCCCAAGTCAAGAATATGGAAGAATTATGTGTTTTGTGCAACAAACCCCTAAATAGGAAAGCGTAGAGTCGTTCTGTCTCTTTGTTTCCCGTCTCTTCTCTCAGACTCTCTTTTATTTTATTTTTCATTCCCCCTCCCCCACTCATTTGAATCATGCACACTGTAAGTACATCAGTACTCGTTGTCAGTGAATATAAAGAACACTGAAAAAAAATCTGCTTAGATCTTTGTGCTGTACTCAGACATTGCAGACACTCACCCAATGCAACAGCAGAATCAGATGCGGAAGAAAAACTTGACGTTTTATTTTGAATAAAATAATTGTGGAGATTCAGAATTCACACAGCACGATAGATCAGCGACAGAGGATTTCACACGACTTTAGACAGAATTGTTCTTAAAGTGCGCCTCGCAGCCAAACATTTGCGACAAATGTTTTAAAATCAGCACAAGGTCATATGTGCGAGACTGAAGCACAAGACCAGGGTTATTCTCAAAATTGTGAGCGCGAAAGTTTTGAATTCATTTACTGGGTCCAAAAAAAACGAAAATCAGGACCCCCAAGCATATGATTCTAGGATGGACTTTTATTTTGACACGTTGCCAATCAGAACTTTATATGTGGTACACGGACAATACGAGGTTGAAGCTTTGGAAGAAAATTCTGACAGTATAAGAGGAGAAAACTGTAAAATAATTGTAAGGACAAGCTCAAAGTCAATAAAGTTGAAGGCAAGGTTTCCATAGAGTACATAGCGTCAGCTGCAAGTGGCAACAAGGTTGATACTTTTCCCATGATACTTTGCATACAATTCCCATCATTTCACTCCGATGGCTATAAAAGTCTGCCATATCCTGTTTGTCCTTTATGTCTTCAAGTGTCATTTTCTCAGTTGCATTAGGTAAGTTTGCTTCAATTGTATTGTGTTGATTTGGTAAATTGTTAGTTTTTAATGTATTGTACCTCATTCTGGTTTATTGTATTACTTTAGTTTCTCGTTCCCTGAAAAGGGCACGGAGACATATGTTGAATGATCGACTATGGGAACACACGTTTGAGTGGCATGCGCACCAGTATAAAGAAAAAGTGCTGTGACTTCTCTCTTCCAGTGATACTGAAGGAGCTGGACCAACTACCTCAACTCCGCTAGTCTTCGAGGTCGTCAGACATATGTCTTCTTTAGGGGCTATGCAAGTAACCTAGACATTCCCTTTCAGTCATTCACTTTGAAGTATGATGGACTATGGGAACCCTTTGCAAGACTCCATGAGTCGCGGCGTTAACAGAAGGTAGACATGAAGCCAGGTGCCTCCATGAGTTTTCCTTCTGCCTTAGAACCTGTTGTACCTGGAATTTCACTTCTTCTTTAAGGAGAAGGAAACACAAATCTAGCCTTAAGTCAAACCGGAAGGAGAGCCTCTTGAGAGAGGCCATACGAAACTCAAGGTACTACGCTAATATGGAAAAATACATTACTGCACTTACCAGACAGCAGAAAAATAGATCGCTACTGCCCACAACTCGGTGGGTGGGGCGGGGCATCCTGGCCCCTGGTAGTGATAGTTTTGTTTTTATGGTTGTTTTTGCGCTTTGCCTCGTGTACTCTACTTGAAAATGACATAAGTAGAGTCTAGTTGAAGTTAGGTCAGTTTCATTCTTTGATTTCCGCCATTTCCTCACTGCAGACCAAAGGGTGGTCCTTTGATCCATGAGAACGCTTGATAACCGGGGATTGGAAGAGGACGCCTTAGGTGTTCTGGTGGTGAGTGGGCAGAGCTTGTCAAGACATGAAATAAGTGAAGACCAGAGATTGTCAGTGGCATCATTTGTTTTGAGTGAGGAGAGTTCTGGGAGTGTCGGAAGTGAGGAAGAGACTGCAATGGAGAATGTAGCTCTTAAGGGTTGCGTCTGAAAGTAACTAGAGGAGTGGTTGGCTGGGGAATGTTTAGTAGTATCAGCATATATGGTTCTTAATTAGCCTTATGGGTACCAGCTGAACCCCCCCCCCCCCCCCAGTGATTAAAACCCGTCGAAAAGACCAAAACTGAGAGAAACCCAGCCGAAAAACTAGTTGAAAAGAGTGTTAACTGCTCGGCTAAGCTGATTACAAGTGCTTTACCCTGAGTGTGCAGCGAACACTACAAAGTTTGAAAGCTATATTAGATCGGGTAAGAGTCTGCGCTGTTAAAGCACTGTGCTCAGTAATTATGTCTATAAAAGTCAAAGATACAGTAAAGACTGTCCAGGTCAAACGAAACACCTACCCTCTCATGTGGTGGCTTATAAGCAGGACAGGACAAGGTTAACATTACTAGGCATTAGCTTCTGTGAGTGGAAAATGAAGTGTTATAAGGATGGGTAAAAAGAATGAATAAAAAAAAGATACATATAAAGTACAGGAATGGAATCTGAATCTAAATAAAGCTATAAGATATGACATACAGTTGTACCCCGAGATACAAATGCTTCGAGTTACAAAAGTTTGCGATATGAAACGTCTCGTGGGAAGTTTTTTGCTTCGAGATGCGAGGAAAAATTCGAGATACTAACATTTATAAGCTGTACTGTTGTATTTTTCACTTGACATCATGATATCATGCTGCTCTTCCGGGTTCTTGCGCTCCCCTCTCCCAGAGCAAAAAGGGTCTGATACGCTTCAAAACACTTCAACAACACAGCGAAACATTATGTATAGATTACTAATAATCTGCTATAACAAATGTTAGCGTCAAGGTGTCGTAAAAGAAATACGGTAAGTGCTGTTCTGTAGCGCAAGTTAGAGAAACCCTGTGACGCATTCTCAGAAGCGCTATCTCCATCTGTCTGTGCTTGTGCTTAAACCGTGTTTGTGTTAGTAATTTGTGAAATATCTTAAGAAAGTTAACTTTCATATGTAGCGCCATAATATTTTCTGCCATCCGTTCCACCTCCTCCGACACATCATTTAAGGATTTAAGAAACGTTACTTGAGTTTTCTCTGGTTTTCCATTTTTTTCATTTACTTAAACTGTTGTTTCTGAGAGCCGTTGCACGGATAAGGCGTTTTACATGTAAAACTTGCTTCGACGTACTAAATGTTCGACATACGAACGTCACCCTGGAACGGATTAATTTCGTATCTTGGGGTACCACTGTATTATAATGTGTTTCGAACACGTTCTTTGAGCAGAACATAAGTGATGGTAAGTAGTGTATTTAAGAAGCAAATTAAGAACTAGTGCAAATAGTCAGCTGGATTGGTGGAGGATGGTACAGTGATTGTATAAAAGTGACTGACTTTTAAAAGCAACAGTGCAGAGCATTGTGGTGTGTAGCTACAGTTCCACAGTCCGACAACAGAGGAGAAGCTGCTCCTGTGGATTGAGGTTCTTGTCGAATGGATCGTAACATCCTTCCTGAAGGGAGGGGCTCAAAGAATCCATGCCCAGGGCGAAAATGTTCAGCTTATATTCGACCATGCATGCCTTTCACGTCTTGGGTAAATGGGAGGCTGCAGCCAATCACCTTCTTTGGCAGAACACAGTCTGTGCTTATCCCTTCAGCATACCTCACATATGATAGAGGAGGTGAGGGTGGAAACTACGATGGCTGTGTGGAACTAAACCATTATTCTGGCTGGAACCTTGAATTTCTACAGTTGCCACAGGAAGAACACACAGTGTTGGTGCGTGATGGTCTTGAGCTGCGACAGAACCAGATGCCATGGGTCTGTGGCCATTAAGTCAAGTCATCCTTGGCATTTTGTGGATTGGAACTATGGTGGTAGATTTGAAGCTGGTTGGCACATGGTGTGACTTCAGGGAGGTGTTGAAGATGTCTGTGAATACTGGAAAAACTTCCTTAGATATTATATAAATAAATTAGTGTAGGATATCAGTTTAGTAAAGATGGTAGACAAGAGATACAATTTGCAGCGATAGTGATACTTGTCACCAGCACACAAGAAGCAGTTGGAAATGCTTATGAACAAGCTCAAATAAACAATGACTGAACCACAACGATTGTCATAGTAACCTCATGAACGGTTTGTAAAATGAAAGCCTGTTAATGTGCTCTCAAAAACATAATCAGTTAGTCGCACAAGTACAGCACAACGAATTTCACAACACAATTATCGGCACTTTTACGGCGCTTTCACCCATCTAGTTAGTATCGTTTGGTTCAGACCAAGAAAAATAACTGATAGATTGTTTCTAGAAATAATTGTATCCAGAAATAATCACACCACACTGATCCGCAATAATTAAAAATACAGCCATGTCACATCATACATATGCAACATGGACATAAACAGCGGAGAAAAGAACGCCCGAAGCCAGGGATAAATCGCTCAAAATGGACAGACTTTGCAGATTGACTATGACCCTTGACATCTTTTACTACATAAATGTTAATCACTTAAGATGCATGTTACAAATGATGCTCAGATTACAATCTAGTACAAGTTTGATCATTAATGCTGCTTTGCAAACAGATAATGCCACGCACAAACGAGTATGGTGTCTCTATTTGTTCAAAAAGCATGGTTTTATCGTTTTGATTTGTTTTTAGTTAGGATTAAAGTTCAATCTTGGTCTCACCACGAACAAACCACTCTAAGTTCATTTGGAACCGTACTAAGACCACCTCCTCGAGCACTTTTTTTGGTCTGATTTTTAGTTCTGTAGTTACTTTCTCACCTGCCCAAATGGGACAAACTGAAAAAGAAACAAGTCAGGTGTGAAAGCACCCTAAGAGAGTGTTTGAAATGTCCGTCAATGTATTTGTTTCTACGTTTACTCTTCTGGATTCAGGTCTGGACTTTGACTTTTGTTTTTCTTCAGCCATTGAGAAGTAGATTTGCTCGTGTGTTTGCTTCAGCTTGAGGTCAAGAACAGATGGCAAGACATTCTCCTTCAGGATATTTTTGTACACAGCAGAACTCATGGTTCGATTTATCAAGTCTTCCAGTTCCTGAAGCAGCAAAACAGCCCCAGACCATCACACAACCACCACCATATTTCACAGTTGGCAGGATGTTCTTTTTCTGAAACGCACACACATAACGAGACACGCACTTCCAAAAAGCTCAACTTTTGTCAGTCCACAAAAAATGTTCCATGTTTTTGCCATTTATGGATGATTGCTTTCACTGAGGTTCGCTGCAGTCTCAAAACTATAAAAATGCCTCTATAACCTGTTTTTTTGTTTCTTTGGATTTCGGCGTGATGTCTAAACTTCTATGATATTTTGGTCTACTTTACCTTGTCAGGCAAGCCCAATACAAGTAATTTCTTGATTGCAAACAGGTGAAGTAATCAGACCTCATTTCTACTTAACGTTTTGTTTCTGTAGTGTTTTATTAAATGTCGTTCCTTTTAAAGTCTAACTTAAATACTTTTTAAAATATCCATGCCCCTGCAAACAGACAGAGTTCTCGAAAGCGCAAACAGAGAGGAAAATGTGCTTTTAAACGCGTTTTATTACCGTAGTCTGCCTTGTATGCGCGCATCACAACACAGCGCTACAAACGCTGCTCACTTGCCCGCAGTGCTCAAACGCGCGCCGGTAGCTTTAGTCGCGAGCCGAAGCGGCCTCGTAGACACGCTCGTGATGACTGACTCCGTTAGCCAGAGAAACAGTCGGAGAGAGAGATATGTGTAGATTTGAGAGGTCTTTAAAGTCTTTGACAACGCGGATGCCAGAGCGAGTCCAGCGGCTGCTCTCTTCAGCACCGCCATCGCTTCATGAAGATGAGGAGGATGAAGATGCTTGCATGAGGACTGCAGTAAAAGATCCGCATTCCTTCACATACACGGACACCGAAGCCGGTAACAGTTTCTCTTGTTTTTCGGGTGTTTCTCGCCAAAGCTCAGGAGTCAGTTTTGAGGGATGTCATGCGCTCCTGTAAACTCCTTTAAGCTCCTCAGAAGATCTCTGACTGCTCGTCCCCGAGGACATCCTGCTGACCTTTACTTACTGCTCTGGTTAAAGCTGGGTTTCGTGCAATGTTTTGAATTTGGGATTATTGTCTTTAAAACAATTGTCGATTTATTCTGTACATTTTAGACTGAAATCAACCAGTTGATCAATCCAGGACACAGAGGTCACTTATGGATTGTGTTGTCATCGTGGTTATATTTGAGCATGTTTTAAGGGATTAATGTACTGTTATAATGAAAGTTATGAAACCCACACAATATAATTTATGTTAGTCATTGAAATGCCTTTGAACAAATTGCAACCACCATAGTTTTTAAAAATATTTGTTCAAATAATCAGTCATAAAAATAATATATAAATGAACACACCTTTAATCTCTAAAGTTAATGAACTGAGAAAGCAATAAAGCCGATTTTAGGGTCACAATAAGCCACCCCATATAGTTTTCTGAGCAAGTAGTGGGAGATTTAAGAGCTTAAGTTTTAGTGAGCAAAGTGTGTCCAAAACATATGTGCACAGAGGAGCATACTAATCTTACTTGTAAAGATCCAGAGCAGAGTAAACAAACATAATAAAACGGTAAATAAGTCACTGTGATGACATGAGATGATTCCTTCTGGCCAATCATTGAGCTCAACAACTGACCAGTCATTGATCAACAGGATTTTGTATCATGCTTTTTATTTTAATTAAAGAAAAACACTCATGCCAACTTAGTGATTTTGTTTCTAGATTCAGTTCGTCAGATAATCTAGCGACTAGCAACAAATGTAGTGACGTTTTCAGTTGTTGCTGGTAACTTTTAACAACTCTTTTAATGGAACACTGACAGCAGCCTGTCATTGTGACTTGTTTTTTTACCCGTGTTGACAATTACATTGATGACATTAAAAATGACAGGAGAGGGAAGTGAATCAATGGAATTCATAACTGTTCATCTGGTCATTTTATCAACTGTCACATAGACACATATTCAATTTGCTGTTGACATCCTGGTGGTGCTGCATGCGGAATGCTGTGGTCATCTAGAAAAAGAAAACACACTGACAACCATATGACTTATAGTTGAAAGAATTCTTTTGGTCCATTATAATGGAAAGAAAATTAAGCTCACATTAAGCACAATCCTTAAATTAACAAAAAATAACACTTTAATAAAATAAAAAAGAGCTTATTAAATACTATTAAATTGTTGGGAAATAAAAAAATCACTCCTTCACAGTGAAGAAAACATCAAATATGGGTATGCCCATATAAAATGTATTTTGGGAGGGGTTATTAGGGCATGACACCTGTTATCAGTTACCTCGTCTACATTAACCAAACCAACCTCACTTTCACTGACTGCCGCTGAGCTTTGTATAGAACAGATGCACCTGTGCCGGAGAGCTAGACTTGTAGATTTGTTCCTTTCACACATGCTCAGGTTTAAACAATGAACTTGTGCATTGTGAACTTGTGAAACACCAATATTTATTGCTGTCAACCGATTAAATGTGCCATGTGACTGAGATCTGTAGCGACCAACAAAGCTCCCATGCCAAGCTCACGTAGGCATGGATATATATGCACAGGATAAATCAAAACACGTGGGGAGTTATGAATCTAAAATAGGAAGCCAGATGGGAAGGGACAGACAGCGGAGAATCACAGAATCAGAAGGCAGAAGTAAATACATGGATGAAGCTATAAACCGGTGGCAAGGTAGAAAATAAATGCATGCATATAACAGACTGTGAGAAAATGTCCTTTCTTGGTCTTTCCATACTTCTTTGCACAGTGAACACATGGAAATACAGAAAAAAACCTTGCAACCTCATTTATTGACTTTTTTTAACACAATAAATATTTAAAATTAAATAGAATGCTTTGACATGTAATTTTGACAGCACTAGAATTATATAACTTCCATTGAACATTAAATAAAAGACAAATAAACACATATGTAGAAGATTGTCAAATAAACACGTTTATTCACATAGAATAAACTAAAATGTAATTTACCAATGAAACAAAAAAACCTTTATACACATTTAGTTTCTAGCCAAGGTTATACAATTTGGATTTTTCATTACTGTTATATACAGCCTGCACACCCATGAAATATGAGATTAATCAAGTCATGATACTCAGTATTAACATCCCTATGATAGCTCTGTAAATGTACTTTGTGATTCATGGGACAATTCCTCATGTTGTGGTCTGTCTCCAGCACAATATTGCTTTTGTCTGTCTCACTGTTGTTTTCAGTGAAATCTGATATAGGCCTCTGACATATTTTTCTATTTATTTACATTTATTCCAGTCCCCCATGTCACTATTTCGGATAAGCATTTGCACACAAACACTTTTTCTCCTATTATTTTCTAAGTTGCTAAGTTGAAGCTGAGCTTGTTGCTAACACCAATAAAAGGCACTATTTTATAAACAAAATACAGATATATCTGGTGATTAATAAGCCGACCACTAGCCAAAATTACCTAAAAATGCTCAGAGTTTTATCTTTGAAAAGAAACAAAATGGTTCATATTAGCGGCTTGTGGTAAAAAGTTGTTGGTAAAAACCGTGTTGACATTTACATTAAAAGATCACCTATAATGAATATGTATCACCTTCTATAATAAAGCAAGGCATCATTCATGAAACGACTGCAAGAAATGTGAAGGTGTTAAGAGAGGGTGATCCCTGAAGACCGCGTATTAGCTGTGTTAATTAAGAGACACGCAGATGTATGCATTACACACTAAAGATGATAAATCTTTAGTGTTTAAGTTGAGGAAAAGGAACTGGGTCTAGACATACTCTGCATTTGCCAAGGATAGAGCTGGGTAGCAAGAAAGAGCTAATGAGGCAGTTGGTCCACATCAGCATGTGCTATTTTTAGCTCTTTTCACGCCCTTTGCTGAGGCAAGCTTAGCATCACCCTCACATCATACTTCAAACTAAATCCAAATATTTGGTAAATTACTTATACATTTTTTTTTATTTCTAAGCAATGGTGAATTTATATTGCATTGTTGAAATTGTGCTCATATGTGCACCTCCTCCTGCCCTTGGCCAATTTAAGGACAAATTTAGGGCCTCTAAACACTGATCGATGAAGGGCTCTTCCTCTGTGTTCGAGGGAATATTGATGCAATGTCGCTCCCTGCCTGAAGATGGTGTTTGGGGTACAACAGATGACTTGCCACACATGGAAACAGGAAACAAGGCGATGATATCAGAAAAAAATCAAAGAAGACTAAGAAAAATCCATGGATGTTGCGCGGTTTATTCTGTTGGTGGCTGATTGCAGGGAGCTGTTTGTCAACAATGTGGAGAAAAGGCTTTCCTGTGCAAAGCCGCTTTGAAAATGTGGGATGAGCGCAACCGAATGGCACTTTACGTCCTACTCACGTCATCAAAAGAGCCACCTTTCATTGGTCGTTCTCCTTGCAAAAAACTAAGGGTCTTAGATTTCAAAAAGATTGTGTACTTTTAAAACTTCAAAGGGGTCATGACATGTTGATCCTTTTAGTGGCTTTTGTGGTGATTTATGAGAGTAGGTTGAATCAAAAATATTTTTTTTTTCTTTTCTTTTTTATTTACGCCAATGATGACGTCACACGAGTCAAATGGTTACGTCAATTCTAGACATGAAAGGCCTGATAGCAGAGGGAAAGACGGAGCTCGCAACTAGGGAGTAGTTACAAAGTTTGCTAAATGAAAATCTCCAGGAATAAGCCTGGAAAACATCGAGCAGAAAGTCAATCTTACTCTATTTATTAATTGTTGTAATAATCAAAAAACAATTTGACTTGTTTTTTTTAGAAAAAAAAAGTTGCAGGATTACTGTACACTGTGATTACTCAAAATATTATTAATACTATTGGCATGATTTCTAACTTCCTGGTCGATGGCTAAAAATGCATTTATACATTAAAATGCAAGTTTATACAGCTGTTTCTACCTCTCTTAGGTTTGATGACTATTTCAGTCTGGAGTGGCTGATGATGGAGATGAGCATATTTTGAAGAAATACACAAAACACCCAAAGGAAGTCCTCTCCTTTTCTCGCTTCATCCTGATCTCTCTGTGTTGTGCTGTTATGACGCCATGTCTAAGACAAGAAACGATCTTCATCTGCTCAGGGAGGTTCTCACCCCAGCAGAGCATGAGGAAAAAAGAAGTTTCAAAGAGGGGAAGGATGGACCCTTTGAGACTTTGTCCAGATCAGCACAGGAAACATCTGGGATTAATGCACATTCAAAAACTACATTCACCCCAAGTTCCAGAGTGCTACCCTTACGTGATGCTCTCGGATGCCATCAAAAGCCAAGCATTCCTCAACAGGATTCATTTGGCATTACAAATATTGACAGAAAGCAGTTAAAACACGTCCACTCATTGGCACGTTCTGGATGGTCTACTGGTCCGGGTACACCTTGTAGAGCTTGCAGACATTATTTTAGCTCTAAACCAGAGCTCGGAAGGACGTCTGTGGTCACCTTCAGCTACATTGAAAAGCCCAATATTAAGACTGTTGAGAGTCCTCGTCGAAGTCCCAATGGAATACAGGAAACTGCTGCAGCCACGCATTCTAATCCAGTCCAAACACAACTTGCGGAAGCGTTTTGCAATAAAAGTCCTTTTCACCAGCAAACCAGTATCTCTAGATCCTCTTACTCAATTGTGGACCCCATTGGTCAAGCTGCAACGTACCCTGCTCCAGAGGAGTCCGGAAAATTGAGATTCAAGTTTAATCAAGCCTCAAATTATAGCCCAGAATTTAACCAAAACTACAGGGCACGGTGCCAGTCTTGGGCAGGTCCACCAGGGCCAAATTTCAATCCTTATAACCAAGGATGCCCCAGCCAGGTCACTTCATTAAGCCTAGGTTGTGGTAGCCGGACTGACGATAGGCCTTCCTCAGGGCAAAGAGCAGACCTCTCAATCACACCAGCTCATTTTTTGAACCAGCAGAATGGAAGCAATACCTCGCCCACTCCAAACAGGACTGATGTGACCCACAGAGTAGCAAAAGAGACCAACAAATGTTCATCTATTTTCCGAAGCTCTTACCCTTTGGTTGTTTCAGGGGGGTTTTCTGATCCAACCAGCACAAACTCTGATGTTCCTTTTAGAGATATCTGTCATGATTCCTCACTGTTGGATCCAATTGTTAAGACGAACATACCTGTTTCTTCACAACTGCACAAAAAACCAGCTCCAGATATTAAAGATGTCCTCACTAATCGAACATTCAACATTGGCCTGCCAGAATATCCTGCTCTCCCATATCACCTTCTTCACCCTAATCAATACAAAGATGACATTTGTTCTCCTCTAAGAGACCCTCGCATGCTTAGAGCAGATCTGACAGTTTTAGAAAGCCCTACTTTACACCGGCACAAACCTCCACAGTACACTGGGAAAGAGTGGACCTCTGGAAGAGAATCGTACTTCTTAGATGAGGAAGTTTGGGAGGATGAGGTTGTTGCAGAAAGTATTGAGTTTTCCAGAAGGTTATTTATTGGACAAAGCATGGACGATTCTCCTGTCAGTTGGACATCTAGGCAGAAGTGGAATGAACAGTCAAAGAAAGAGGAAGGAAAGTCCATCTTCTCCGAAATACCTGAAAGAAGTAGCAAATGCAGTAGTCCAGTGAAAAGTGATGGGATTGAGATTAAAGTCCTCCCAGAGGAGACAGTATGTGGAGCCAACCCTTACACACAAGAAGGGGTAGAGGAGGTTGCAAGTATATCACAGCAGCAGAAACAGGCTGAATGGAGGCGAAGACAAATTTTGCTTCTGGGCCCAGTGGTTTTTGAAGATGGAAACGGGAAGACAGGAGAGGATGAACAGGGAAACTTGGATGGATCATCCCCTAGTTCTAGTGGAGTAACTGGAAGCCTAGGGGACAGAGAGTGCCTCTCACCTGAATCCAACCAATCTGATCATCAATCACCAGGAATACAGGTGAGACTATATTCTTTACTGCCTTCTGATGTAAAAATGACCATTGCCTCTAATATGAAATGCTGACTTGTTATCAAACTTTAGGTTTAAACTTTAATTTAATTAAAGTTATTATCATTATTCTTTAGAATTTATCTGCATTCATGAATTGAAGTGAAGGACATAAATTTCCTCACATTTTCAGTTATAAATATTTATTAAATTTGAGTTTCTAATTGTGTTTGCTTACAATTGTTTAATCAAATGGCAACAAACTAATGACTCAGGGTGCTCAAGATTTAGGCAATGGTTTGTTGTCTAAAATGTTCTATCCCATCTCTTTCTGAGTCGTACATCAGTACTTCTTCGATCTGTCTGCATATCTTTGCAAAAACACTTCATAAATTGATGCAGGTTTCTAATTTCCAGTGTGTTGACTTTACTTTTGCGGAGTTCAGACTGCATGATTTTAGCCCCAATTTTAATTTCCCAACAGGCTTTGAGAAATCTCTGAAATGCCCAAAATCAGATAGTCAAATTGGTGTTTTTGCCCATAAGTTGCAATCACACAGTGTAAATGATCAAAGACGTGTTCAGAAAGTCACAGAAGAGTCACCAATATGCTAAATATCGGAACCTCTGGGCGATTCAGACTTAATGGGGTGGTCACACGACTCCTAAACAATGCAGAATTTGGTCCATTATGACACTGGCCACAAAACAGCATCATGGAAAAATAAACAAGCCACTTTATAAGTCATCTAAATTATTACAGAGTGCTCTCTAATCTACTTTATATCCTCAAAATATACATTTGATTCATATTGAGTGCTCAGAAAAGTTCACAGATCTGTCCTCTCCAATCTGGCGGCTCAAGTGAGAGGTCAGCAGACTGCACACAGGTTCAGCCCCACCCACTGAATGGCCTTCCATGTGCCTTCCCATTGGTTGAAGGTAAATGGCATTGACGAATCGTGACGCCACTACCATGCTAAACAGGAACCGCAGTTAGAAACAAAACAGAGCAAGAGTATCCTCCACCCATATGCTGTTAAATTAAAGTCTTTCAGTCTTTCAAGTCTGTTAAATGAAAATCACAGTTATTTGAATAAAATGACACATAAATAACATACAAATTCATCACAATTATTTTATTCTTAAAAGAAGCAACAGATATCTGGTCAATCCATTTAGAAATGATTTCAGTCACAGAAACCTAACTTATTAAAATCACCTAGTCAACTTTCTGAGGAAAAAAAAACTTGAGCTTAGTAACGTTTTTCATTATACATCTTGTATTACGAAGTGCTCCTCCAACAGTTTCCTCATAAATATCCACAGGTAGAAAAGGTGAAGCCATTGTTACCGAGGGTTGTGTGTTACGTCACTTAAAAGTTCTTTTTTATAACATCAAACGATCTGTAATCTAGAACATCACCTGCCCCGGAGCATGTTAGCCGTGTGGTGTAAGTATTTGGGATTAGATTTCTGACAGATTTATTATGGTCAAGGAAACAAAAGCATAAATAATAAATGTAAAGACATGTTTAAAATAATAACGTGCAAAACAAGCAAAAAGTCTCTTTCTCTGCCTATTTGAATCCAAGAAAAAAAGCTGTGCTCTCATCTTGTAAGAACTCCATGACCCCGCTTTAGTGATACGTACTTTGAGGACATGCATCAAAGTGCAAAAAGATCTGTGCCGTGCCTATGTAACCGGTGAATCTGCGTTATGTGTTCCTTTTCTTTTTTATTAAAAGTGAACCAGTCAGACATCAGATGGTGTTTGTACGTTTATTCCTCTTGCACTGACACTAGGAGAAGAGAAAAGCACATCAACACGGCCTCATCAATTCCTCTTTGCTCTCTCGCACTGATGGCAATTACCAAATGGGCAGAGGAGGCGGGAAAACGGGAACTTCCCCAGAAAGAAAATCAGTAAGCCCTTAAAGGGGCAGGCACCCAACTGGGTTAGATGTATTTTCTGTGCTATTTTTTAACATGGGATTGTTTTTTTTCTATACCTGTTACACCTACTTTGAGAATTGTGATGTCTAAACTCAACATTTATTGCTCGTGTTTAGTTTTTTGGAGCTGCGCATAAGGCTACCCCGTAGAGGTCTGCATCTACGCAGAGCCTATGCCACAGGCTTTGAGTCAATTCAACAAAGATGTATTTACAGGCATAATGTGCTCATGTTGTCACCATCTTGCAGTCGGATTGCAGTGATTTGGTGCCAGGTCCTTCTCTGCACTGTCAGAAAATCGCTCGTGCCAAATGGGAGTTTCTGTTTGGTTCATCTGCAGAAAGCAACACCGGTGAACCAGAGAAGAGTAAGTGACTTTAATGATGGTACATAAGAATCTATAAGGTGTCATCTTTAATAATTAGCTCTTCACTCTAAGTGTTAATTTTTGAGTTATAAATAAATAAAACTTTTTGAGTTTGAGTTATAAAATAAATATTGTTACGTCTTCTTCTTTCACATTTCCACGGGTACCTCATCCTAGATCAGAGTTTCTTAAACCTTTTTGACACTGGGGCCCAAATTTACCCGTACAACGTGATTCAATGCCCATTCAAATAACCTGTTAATGTAAATTGATCCACATCTTGTTTGATTTGTGTTTAATAATTAAATCAAGTCATTTTATGGTTTATTAAAGTAAAATCTTTAAAGTATTCTTTAAATTAAATTAAAAGAAAAAATATATATTTTCACACTGAACAGTTAAACCACAATTGTCATGCTTAGCACAAATTAAGAAAAATATTTATAAGACATTTTGATAAAAAAAATTGTGTGGTAATAAAGCAAGCACACTTAAAATAAGTTTAAAATGAAATAAACTGTAAATGACACTTTATAAGCTTTGGTCTTAGTAACACTCCAAGATAAGATGGAGTTCAAGAAACAACGGCTCTTTTATTAAACTCTGTATTGGAGCGAGTACAGCAAGAACGAAACGGTGAAGCCGGCTCAACTCAACTGAACCAAAACAACAATGTCCCCTTAACGCAACTTTTGACCGAAATAGACCGTTTTAAAGTTAATGTTATTAACAGAGAGAACATTGGTACGTCTTACCATCAATCGGATCTCTCTGCGTTTGCACGGGAAAATGCAGCAGCGCGAGACGTGGTGCGTCAGCAATCATTGACCCTCGCAAGGAGTACACTCAATCTTCCAAATTCATTTTATTATTAATATAATTTATTATTTGTTTTTAATGTCCTCTGATGGATTTGAGTGTGGTTTAAAATGTAAAAAAAAAACTAAAATGAAATAAGGCAAAGAGCCACATGCTTATTTGGCCGAGGCTCTATTGGCGCATACCACAACACCTGACTGACGCCCCACTGCTACCAAGTGCTAGGGCGGCCCACACTTTCAGAACAGATTTTTTTCGCGGCCCACTAGTTGGCGTTTGCAGACCGAGATTGGGGCCCCATGGTTAAGAAACACTGCTCTAGATCATTCAAGGTATTGCCACCAAGTTTTGTCAAGACATCTGCACTGGTCTGATCTAATTTTTTTTTCAGATTGATTCCACTAATCCCCAAAGTCATTTATTAAATTAAGTGTAACATAGCTCTAAGATGGAGGAACATATGTTTTGAGTTTTAAATGTGCTGTGTGTATCGAGTTCTAGTCTTTAATACTAAGAGTCGACTCTGAGACGCTGAAACAAGTTCTTTCTTCAACTGAATCTTTAGCTTAAATACTCCCCCCCCTCGTACCACTAAAGTGTCATTAATTCATGTTTTAAAACAAAGCCCCTCCCACTCTCAGTATTGTGCAGTTTCCACATACATTCAAGCAAAAATTCAAGTAACGTTTACTTTATTTTTGTTTGCAAGTTCCCAAACAGAATGTTTAATTAAATTTAAAACTTGAAGAATTAGGTAAAATGTGAAAAAATTGAGTAGAACCAACAAAGTTCTTATGATCTTGCCAGTACCGTTTTACTTATATTGATCTGATGTAATTAATATAAGTAAGTAAAAACAATTAGCTATTTTCATTGTATTAAAGTTATTCTATGGAGTGATAATTAATAAAAAAATGCTCTATTTTTCTGTGAAAGCTAAATATTGTGACCAGCATTCTTGATTGCATTTTTAATAAAACTTATAAAAACTGTAGGTAAGACTGTAGGTAAGACTACCCTGACATCTTAATAATAAATGAACATTAGCCAACAATGAGATTCTTTCACAGCCAGTAAAGCAACACTTATAATGATATGCAAAAATGCCAATGTGATGTAGATTTGTTCCACACACAGATTTGTTTCTTTGAGATGTACATTTTACAGGGGAAACACTTTAGTATTTCGCGCAGATATTACAATGTTTATTAGTTAAATCCATGTAAAATTTGTAGATCTAATATTTACTTATCTAAATTGAGCCCAAAACTTTTAGTTTTCTTTTCAACAAATGTATTCGTAGCAATATTATTTAATTTTTATTTACTGAGCCATAAAATCTCTTTTTGTAGTGTACAACAGTAGAAAAGTTATATTTACCGGTAAGCCTCTGTGGATTATCTAATCATGAATTTGTTGAGACTAAACCCTTTGCTTTACTAAAGTATGAACACACAAACTCCCTACGTCCTTCTAAGCATATCTTGTGTCATTTTTATGTTTTATTTTAACTGTATTAATAAAAGTAGTGTGTTGAATTAATGTTTAAATAGAATTTCACAGGAATTGGTACAGAATACTGAAATTTTACACAATATACAGTGGTACCCCGAGATACGAATGCTACAGGTTACGAAATGTTCGAGATACAAAAGGTCTCGCAGGAAATTTTTTGCTTCGAGATACAAAGAAAAATTCGAAATACGAACATTTATAAGGAGTTCTGCTGTATTTTCTGCTTGTTTGTATGATATCGCGCTGCCCTTTGAAGTAAACATGCTGATACACCTCAAAACACTTTAAATCAGTTTTAAATTGAGAAAAACATTATGTATAGATTACTAATAATGTGCAATAACAAATGTTAGAGTCAAGGTGTCGTAAAAGAAATAACGTTTATAACGTGGAAAGTGCTGTTCTGTAGCGCAACTTAGAGAAAACCTGTGACGCGTTCTGGGAAGCATCTCTCGAGTACGCTTGCTACTCGCTACTGCCTCCGCTTGTGCTTGAAAACGTGTTGGTGTTAGTAATTTATGAAATATCTGAGAAAGTTAACTTTGTTCCGTGGTGCCGTAATGTCTTCCGCCACCTGTTCCGCCTCCTCCGACACATCGCTTCACTCAAGGAAAGGTTTCACATTTGTGTACATATTACGTATTTTGCTTGTGTTTTATTCTGTTTTATTATCATTTATTACATTAACAATGTGTAGATTTAAGGATTGAAGAAACGTTACTTGATTTTTCTCTGGTTTTCCATTTTTTCATCTACTTATTCTGTTGTTTCTGAGAGTCGTTGCACGGATTAGGCGTTTTACATGAAAAACTTGCTTCGAGATAAAAAACGATACCCTGAAACGGATTAGTTTCATATCTCGGGGTACCACTGTAGTTCGAAGAGCATCTTGAAAGAGGGAAAAAATCCCTCGTGAGATGTTATTACCAACAGAGTTATAATTATAGAATATAATTCATGTTTAGATTGATCAGATGATGATTTCTTTGTGACTAAATTTTAAAAATCACCAGCACCTCCACAATTTAAAAGTTCATTTTTGTCAAACAGAGCCTGCATATTGATGTACCGGTAGCTTAAATTGAATAATGTTTGCTACTCTTACAGATATTCCAGAAACCACTAGAGCACATCCCAGTGGCCAATGCCCTCCCATACCAACCTCATTTCTATCCCTGGAGGATTTTGCTGGACAAGCTAATCATGATGTTCAGCATGTGGTGGTGGAGCTTTTGACTCGGACCCCTGCAACCCCAGGCTTCTCGCCCAAGACCGGCATCATCCGTCAAACACTGAAATACTCAGAAACTGATCTGGATGCCGTGCCAATACGCTGTTATCGGGAAACAGACATCGATGAGGTGCTGTTAGCAGAGCAGGAGGATGTCGATTCTGCATTTGGAAGCAACCGTAGTGTAATTGGAACCTCCTGCAGCCCTGATGGAGGCCTTGGGAATGAAGTACTGGAGGAGGAGGATGAAGAAGAAGAAGAAGAGGTCATTGCTAACTGGATCACTGTCAGGATGCAGGGTGATGTGAGGAGGTTGTTGGCTGATCAAGAGAGAGACTGTCAAGAGGACTTTAACTGCACGGCAATGAAAAGGTTAGCATTCATTACTTCCTCAGTTATGGGGAAAAATAAAAATGTTAGAAGAGGTTGTAGAGCAAGATTTTTCTCCACAAACATATTTATACATTTTTTTAAGAACCATTTTGCAATATCCCATTTAAGACCTCTTGCACCTCATTACGAACAAGATTGTCTTTTTTTGCTTGATATCAATAATAATATAAAAACATTCAGTCATAAAAAGCAAACAAAAATGAAAGATTCTAAGATTTATTCTCTGGCAACCCTAACCATCTTGAAGGTTTTTATTATTAAATATTATTATTATAGCTCTGTGTGAAAAAGTATTTGCCTTTTACCAACCACCACCCATAGATGTAAAAGAAATTAAGCCTGATTACTTCTACACCCTTTTGCAATCAAGAAATTGGGCTTGACTGACAAAATCATAGAAGTTTAAATGTATTGCAATCTATCAATCCGGAAAAGGTTATACAGGCATTTCTATAGTTTTGGGACTGTAGCGAACCACAGTGAAAGCCATTATCCACAAATGGCAAAAACAATGGAGAACCTTCCCAGGAGTAAAATTACCCAGCCACAACTGATCCACAAAAGACCCCACAACACATCCAAAGAACTACATCCCCCACTTGCCTTAGTTGAGGTGAATGTTCATGACTCCACCATAAGAAAGAGACTGGGCAAAAGGGTTTGCATGGCAGATATAAAAGGCTAAAACCCCTGCTGAGCAGTATGTGGCCTGAGGTGTGTGTATCGTTATGTGTGTCGTAATAGTAATACTGCATATTAAAAAACACAGTAGCGACTAGACATCGACCGATATCGGTTTTCTATAGTCATTGCCGATGTTTAGAGGTCAGACGATGGCCGTTAAGTGCTGCCGTTTTTTTCGCCTATTTTTAGTGTTGATGTCCCCTTCATTTTCAGCTAAAATATCCTACAAATAAGTAGATGCACTTATTGAACAAACACTGTCATTTATTAAACAGTGACTTGAACTGTTGAACTGCACAAAATAAATAAGAACAACTGTATAAGTAAAAATAAATACTGAAATTAAATAGAAAAAATTATTATTCTCTAAAATTACAACAGTAGTGCAAAATACTAGTAACTAGCATTAGATTTTCTTTCAGCCATCAGACAGTATTTACTAAACAGAAGAAACATTTAGATTTAGCATTTTAGTAGTTTATCTTCACCTTTATAATCCCAAGAATACAATAGCATTCACAAAAAACATTCACTAATATGTTGTTAACGTATTGCTTCAAGTTACAAACCAAATTACCATACTCTAGTCTTTAAAATAAATGAATAAAAACACGTCATGCTGTATGCAAGGACAGTGCTAAACCCTTAGACAGGTTTATTGCTATAACATATAACATGTACATATAGTCTTTAATCCGAACACATCACTTCATTATTTATTTATTATTTTACACATCATATCCAGATCACAACAGAAGCGTTGCTATAGAGAAGCTCTATACCTTGTTCTAAAACAAACTAAATATATAATAACTCACTGAACGGATGCGCTTGCCTGCGTGTGTTTGTGTGCTTCACATGCACAGACACGTTGGTGCACATTGTTACTCGTTGAGCTGAATAGATTGAACTCAAATGACTACGCTAGCTTAGCTAACGTAACTGATGCTCTAGTACCAACAGGTGGTGGTCGTGTGATGGTCTGAGGTGTTTTGCTGCTTCAGGAGCTGGAAGACTTGATGATGAATGGAACCATGAAATAGTCCAGGTTACTTGCGTAACCCTACGTTCCTTGAATAGCAGGTGTGGGTGATTGATTAGCAATCAGCCGGGTATAAGACCGGGCGCGACCCACGCTTCAGTATGGGATTTTCTGAGGAGCCGACCTACTTACCTCCGGCACCTCAGACTCCCGACTTCGGGGCATACCAGAAGGGTAACGTCTCCGTTCCCTTTTCAATGAACATGGGGTTACGCAAGTAACCTGGATGTTCCCTTTCACCCGGAGACATTAGTCGGGATTAGACCGACTGAATGGGAGCCTCTATAAAGCGCCATGCCCCAAGTCCATCAAAACAGGCCAGCACTAAACTTGAAAAGGTTAGTGAATTAAGCTGTAGTACCTGAATGGGAGCTCCTTCTGACCCCCGCCCGGAATTATCATTGACGGGGAAGTCGTCCAGCACTGAGAGCGTAGCTGTCTCAGTTGATGCGAAGACAACTAGAAGGAGGGCACCCCTCATCGAGGCCCGCAGGGCTACCAGCGAGAGACGTTCTGCAGACAAAAGAGTGGCAGAGACGTAAGTCATCGTTACTCACCAAGGCAGGGGGGGGGGGTAACGGGACGGGCTCCTACTAGCCACCTGGAAGGGGAGCTGTAGAGAAAAACACAGAAAGGGAGCACCGGAAGGGGGACTCCCAGATCTGGACCCTAGTTCTGCTGGGCCAAGGCCAAAGCAAAGCCCCAGAACAACAGAACCTAGCAGAGCTGACTGCTCCGCTCAGTCAGATGCCGAAGGGGGGAGGAGAAGGAGAGCCACCCAAAGGGGGGAGCACGAATGTTGTACTGCTCACTAGGAGAGTACTGCAAGCTTCTACACCTGCTCCGTTCCCTGAGAGAAGCTGCCACCACTCAGGACCGCGGAGGGAACAGAGCTAACGTCAAGGTTGTAAAACCTAATAAACGTGTCTGGTGTAGACCAACCCGCAGCTCGACAAATGTCGGTGAGTGAGACCCCTCTAGCCAACTCCCACCAAGCAGCGACAGCGCGAATGGAGTGGGCCCTAAGATGGAGAGGGCAGGGGACCTCACACGCCTCATAAGCAAGGCGAATGGCCTCCACGATCCAGTGTGCCAGCCGTTGCTTGGATACCTCGTAACCCTTACGCTGGCCTCCGAAACAGATGAAGAGCTGCTTGGAGCTACGTAGCTCCCGGGCTCTGTCCAAGTAGACCCGAAGGGCTCTGACAGTACATAACGAACCCTGGGTTGGATCTGCCTCTTCCCGGGGCAGAGCTTGCAGGGTCACCACCTGGTCCCGGAAGGGGACGGATGGGACCTTGGGGATGAATCCGGGCCTGGGCCTGATGGTAACCAGGGAATCGCCAGGGCCAAATTCCTGGCAGGATTTGTCGGCGGACAGTGCCTGGAGATCTCCCACCCTCTTAATTGAGGCCAAAGCAAGCAGGAGTGCGTTCTTCAAAGAGAGGGCACTCAGCTCTGCAGAGTGCAAGGGCTTAAAGGGAGACTTCCGCAGCCCAGCAAGGGCGACGAAGAGGTCCCAAGAGGGAATGGAGGGTGGTCTAGAACAGAGCTTCTTAACCTTTTTGACACTGGGGCCCAATTTTACCCGTACAACGTGATTCAAGGCCCATTCAAATAACTTGTTAATGTAAATTGATCCACAGCTTGTTTGATTTGTGTTTAACAATTAAATCAAGTCATTTTATGGTTTATTAAAGTAAAATCTTGTGTAAAAAATGCTACAATATGATAATCTCAAATACATTTATTTTCACACTGAACAGTTAAACCAAAGTTGTTGTGTTTAGCACAAATTAGAATTCCCAAAATATTTATAAGGTATTTTGGTAAATAAAATTGTGTGGTAATAAAGCAAGCACACTTCAAATAAGTTTCAAATTAAATAAACTGTAAATGACACTTAAATAGAGTGCGACCTGCTGATGAACTTGACTATTGTGCAATATGTCTCTCTCTAAATCTGTGAAAAATTAACAACTGTCACAACAGTCTGTTTTTTAACATGCGACAAATCACATTTCATGTTAACCTCTTAATGAGAGACTTGGGCCTGTCTCTTAGACATGATCAAATCCAGTCTGGGTGGAATGTGGGAAAGGCTCACTCTTAGGGTAGCCTCCAGAGATGCTCGGTGAGTCTGCTGCGAGCTTTGGTCTTAGTAACACTCCAAGATAAGTTGGAGTTCAAGAAACAACGGCTCTTTTATTAAACTCTGTATTGGAGCAAGTACAGCAAGAACGAAACGTAGAGGCCGGCTCGACTCAACTGAACCAAAACAACTTAACGTAAGTCTGGACAGAAATAGACCGTTTTAAAGTTAATGTTATTAACAGAGAGAACATTGGTACGTCTTACCATCAATCAGATCTTCTAGTAGCGTTTGCCACATGTAGGGCCCAGAGGTCTGGCCGCGGGTGCCTGTATAAACCCCCCCCCCCCCCAGAAGTCAGGAGGTCTGGACTCAGGGGGATCGGCCGGGGTTTGGGGGGGCTGTCACGGGTGCTGAGAGGTCCGGGAACCAGGCTCTGTTCGGCCACAAGGGGGCGATCAAGAACAGCTCGCGCTCGTCCTCCCTGACCTTGCACAGAAGCTGTGCTAGAAGGCTCACTGGGTGAAACGCATACAAGCGTTTGTTCCTGGGCAAGCAGTGGGCCAGCGCATCTGTCCCGAGAGGAGCCCCGGCGCTTGCCCAAGAACCAATCATCCAACCGCGATGGCCCTGAGCTGGAAGGCACTTGTACCTCCAGCCCAATATCGGCTGCGGCTTTGGAGAGCACCGCGAAAGCATCGGCCTCCGGCTCGGCCACGACACCGTAGGGCGGCAGCGCTGAGCCGGAGGAATCCGAAGACAGTGCCCCTTCCGATCCTGCGAGGGAAAGCAGATTGTCAGCAAGGTCATGCGAAGCCCCGTGTAACGCCGAAGCGCTATCCGAGTCTCCCGCGGACCAGACGGGGAGCGCACTAGATCTTTGGGGACGGTGCGAGGAATCACCTGACGGCGCTCGACCCAAAACATCCGGTGAGGTTTCGGAAAGGCCCTCTCGAAGTCGAAGGCTCACCAAGAGCCAAAGCTCCGGTGTCCTTCTCCTCGAAGAAAGACCTCCTATACCTCAGTGTGCGCACCGGGAGAGCGTTGCAATGCAGGCACTCTCGCCGCACAAGAGCCGCGCAGGTGTGCTGGAAACCCAAACACTCCACGGTTTCTCATGCCCGTCTTTCGACGAGATACACCCACCGCAGCCAGGAATACAGCACGTTTTGCTCATCGTGTCGTGAAAAATGGACAGGATGTGAACAAACGGCCCAAAAAAAACTGGACAGGCTATGCCGAGAGAGTCAGAGTTGTCGCTGTACGGTTGCTTGCTATCTTGGCTAGCAGAGGACTACACCGGAATGCAGAGGTAAGCCACCTACTAATCTCTGTCAGCGTTTTAGCGTCAAAGTTAGAGAGGAGAGTCACACTCAGTCCGCTCCGAAGGAAAATCGCATACTGAAGCATGGGTCGCACCCGGTCTTATACCCGGCTGATTGCTAATCAATCACCCACGCCTGCAAATCAATTTGCCCGTTAAAGTGTTCGGTCCGTTCTCCTATGGAGATCAGCTCCCATTCAGTCGGTCTAATCCCTCCTATGTGGCTGAATTACAACAATTGTGCAAAGATGAGCCCCACCAGTTTCGTTTAGGGGGCAAACACTTTTTCCACACAGAGCTATTTAGTTTTGTATTCTGTGTAATATGAAAAAAAATCACATGATTTGTTGACTTGTGTTGCGTTACTCATTTACGTGTGTTTGCTTGAAACGTCACCTTCCTTTTTTGAAGGTCACTGGATGGGCTCGCTAAGCGCTACCCTGCTCTGAAATCTCCTCTCTTGCTCCAAGCCCATTGCAAAGGATCCATAGAGAGTCTAGACGCCTTTAGCCGCCATTTTGAAAGCATCATGGAGTCTCACCGGACTAAAGGCACTTCCTACTGCAGCCTGAATAGCCTTGACCAACCCACATTGAGCACTCAGACAGTCTTCACCTTTGACCTCCCTACATTGACCCCACAGGTGGAGGGTCAGATCTACCAGAGTACACGGCAGATTGTAAAGCTCAGCTTTGCTCCATTGGCTCATGTTGAGATGCCCAGCCTGTCTGAGTCAGCGCTGACCATCACAGAAGACACCGATGCCACCCGGGCACCATCCAGTGAGCGCCTCAGCAGTGAGTCCGATGATCCTAATAGGCAACAGAAGCAGTGTAACAAGTCTCATACACAACTCAGGTTTGTAACTTCTCCAATACTTTTATGGGGAATAATAAACAGACATGGGGAAATCACCTCCAGATCAGATTGAAAAAAATCAATTGTGGAAAACCGCACACCTGGTGTGTTTGCACTGGTACCGGAAACATTTCCGTATGGTTTGATCCTTACGGCTCCCGCATTATTCACATTAAAGCATCTTCCTTCTACTCCTTTGCTTTCTTCTAATCCTGACTACAGTTCCTCTTACTCAAACAACCTCTTCCTGTTGAACATCGAGTGTGTTCAGGTAGTATAGATGAGACACAATTTATAACAAAAATAATTAAACTGTGCACTGATCAATTCACTCTGTTTACGTCACGAAGATTGTCTTTCTCTTAGACAATCTTAAGTTCATCTATTGGTTGCTGCCAGTTCTTGCTAACGCGTGATTGGCTGTCCTTGCTGTCACTCCTTTGAGGCTGATCTTTCAACTTCAGGATCCAAACTGCATTCAATTTTTTTAATTATATATATTTTACTTCAGTTCGGTTAACTTAATACATTTTAAAAGCAGATTTTTCACCTATATTACGATTTAAACCTCTGTGTTTTGTAAAAGTATCCAAGTGGCTCAATGTTAAGTTCTGAAAAAACAACAGAATTACTCAAGAGCCAGAGACAAAATAATTCATCATCTTCAGAATCAAAAGGCAATTAAATTTGGGGAACCAAAATATGTGCGATATGTGGTTATCCAGTACCTGGACCAAACCTCAGACCTCTTGATGGTTAAACCAAAAGGAGCTGAGAACGGTGTTCGAGGCGGTCCGAGCATTTGCTTGTTGACCCTCACGTCATCAGGACGGCAGCATGGGGGTGGACGCTCATATCAACCATTAGGGTGGTTGCCCTCTGCTCTACGTGGAGACCACCAGGAGGGAAGGCCTGTCTCTAAGAAGAGCCTGGAGCACTGGTTAGCCTTGAATACACAGTGTTAGGTGTCCCATGCCCTCTCAACTGAGGGTCCACTTCACTTCATCTAAATGTTCTGGGTTGTTCTGCATCTCAAACTGGTTCGCTGTTGTTGCACTGCTGGAGGTTTCAGTTTGGTCCACTGTATAAACATTTATTTCTGTGAATAGTTTTTAATGCAAATTACCTGGCAATCATTTACCTGACAGATGATCCCATGTATAATATTGTAAACTTTCATAAAGTTTTCCAAGGAAAGACAATGTATGATGCGTGCGAGTTAGCGTGGTACGTATCCCGTTTTAGACAAGGTAATAAAGTGGTCAAGTATCACTTTCGCTGTAAGTTACCCAGTGGTGGACAGTAAAGAAGCACAAGTAATTTGTTAATGTACTTAAGTAACGTTTGGGCGTATCTGTACTTTACTTAAGTATCACTGTTTTGTGAGACTTTATACTTTTGAGTATAAAAACTACATTTCGAAGTGGAAAACCTTACTTTTTACTCGACTACTTTCCCGTTTCTTTTTTTTACGTTCCAGAGGTACTGTACATGCGTAACCAGTGACGGGTTAAACTAAGTTCACGTGCTCGGCCAATCAGAACGCGGCGTGTTTCGTGCAGTTTGAGAGCTATACTGTTGCCTGCCTCCTTGCTTCTTTTCGCTGTCACGTTTATAGCGCAATAATGCAATAATGGAAGAAGCACTTGACATTGAAATTGAAACCATGGCCATATTTAAATGATTTTTTTAAGTAGTGGAAAGGAAGAATGAGTCTTTAATTTCTACACACTGCGTAATCTTCAGGGAACATTAACATTTGTTTATAGAGTGGACAACAGCTGTGTTGTAAGGAATAATGTTTGGTAAATTGGAAAAAAGACATCCTTTGTAAACTTGAGTAAATCTGGTTTTGCAAATTATTACACAGCTCAGTGTCAAACAATAAATTGTTAAAGAAATACATGTCTAATGTGGTCCCCCCCCACCCTATTTATTCCTAATCATGTGGTTTCTATTTAGTAGGATGTGATCATGATAGAACACATTATATTTTCAGAGTGGTGTTCATGGGCTTTTTTTTTTACAATGACTTGATTAAGTGTATAAAGGACATTATACCAAATTACTTTTACTTTTGATACTTAAGTACATTTGAGGTCAAGTACTTTTATACTTTTACTCAAGTCAACATTTAAAGGGAGCACTTCCACTTTTACTGGAGTATTATTTTACACTAGATATCTTAACTTTTACTCAAGTACATGGTCTGTGTACTTCGTCCATCACTGAAGTTACCATAGCGGCTGCAGACAGGGTGGGGGTGTGAGATGGAGAGGGCTTATTCATTTGCAAATGTCGCATGAGTTGTACATGATGCCTTCATGTAAGTATCTAAGTGAAAAAAAAAGCGGCTGCCTCACAATCCGCACTAGTGCATGGTGTCAACAGCAGCCTGAAGGAGGGGGAGAACCGTCGTCACACTTTAAAATCTTGTCCACATGAAGCAGTAATCAATATTTGAGAATATTTTAAACACAAATATTGGTAAAAAAAATCTCAGCCCATCATTCCTGTGATTAAAGTCAAAAATATAAAAAGGAGCCAGTTTTTTGAATGGCTCTTCAAAGTGAACGGATCCCAATGATCCTGCTCCCTCCAAAGAGCCATGAATCCCATCACTAGCTGGAATCTTTCATCTGTCATCTCAATAAACATTACATTTCCAGACAACTCAGCTTCTGTTTGTGTGTCTTCCAGAGAGAAGCCTTGGGATGGTGCAGCAGTCATGAATCTGGACTTGGATCTGGATCGAGAGTGTTTCCAAAGTGATGAGACCCTGGGTAATCAGGAGGCAGCCAGACGACTGGCCAGATGCCTCTTCAACCTGCAAGGCTTCAGCAGAAGAGATGTAGCCCCACACCTTTGTAAAAAGTAAGTTAATCATTGCTTTGACATCTACCAGAACCCCCCCCCCCCCGCCCCCAGGCCCCACCCATTGTCTAGCCAATTATTTCCATGTGCTTTCACTACGGAATCATTGTTTCTCCCAAATTTAAATCAGAGACACACCGAGAGTGAAAACTTGTTCAATAATATTATCTTCAGGCAAACAATCAACTTGATCTGAGAATCTTCTACAAGCTGATTCAGATGAGTACAGTTTTTAAGTTCAGAGAAACATTAATTTATTGAGCTCTGAGCAGTCAAGTTTGAGTTCATTAGCATTTTTCTCCATCATACATTTGGCTAAATGTAAAACATGATAATCCCACATAAAAGTGACCACGTGTCTCATAGCACTGCGTTCACATTGGTCCCATTGAAACTACTGTTTTATTGTGTATCTCTTTAACACCTTTAACCTTGTTATTTATTATTCTCAGGTTAGGTTAACCCTTTATGACCTGCCACAAACCATAGCCCGCCAGAGCATAGTTTACATTTTTAACGGCTGTGGTGCCATTTTTTGGAGTATTTTAATTTGCCATACAGCAATATAACCCTTATATCCTAGATTTTCACCACAAAAAAGAAAAAAAAAAACATTTTTTGTTTAAATACAGACATTTAATAGTTTTATCTCTTAAAATTGTACATGTAAAAAAAGAACCAGTGAATTTGTTCTGATTGAGTTCATTGCTTACTAATTTATAGACAAAAAAAGAAAAACATGCACATTTTGCAGAAAACATACCATGAACATCAAAATAAACTATTCACAATTAAACAATGATTCTAGGATACTTTTGATCATAAATTGCTTTGTATTAGACAAAACTTATCAATATACAGTGCAATTAATAACAATATGAAAATAGATTTCACAACACAATAGAACACAACAAAGTAAAGCATATATATATATATATATATACCGATTGAGAGTCCATTATTGATCTATCTATGTGGTTCGAGTTTTATGGGCATTTAAATATTGAAATGCAAATGGGAACGGCGGCACTCCCGTAGGTCTTAAAGGGTTAAGAAAGCGAAATCTTCCCTCTGTTTTAAGTATTGCAGTAACTTAAAACTTGGTCAGAAGAATTTTGATTCCTGTTTCGGGGGAATTTCAGCTTTTTTCCCTTTTTTCAACCTCCTTCATAATTCACAACTTACAAACACAGGCAGGGAACGCTCGTCTAACTACACATGAATATTCATGAGCTGATTAGCATTGATTAATATATGGTGTTTGGGGCGCACTGAACTGCTCACACTTTGCGTATTCAGAGTGAATTTGTTTTCTCTCCTGTCATCTCCATGTTTCATCAGAGAGCCAGCCTCGATTTCCTTTCCCCTATACTTTATCCGTTCCATTATCTCTTCAAAATAACATATGAATCACTCTCTCCTTAAACCTTCCCAAGGTTCCTATTCCCAACCGTTCGTTCACGACTTAATCTAAGAGACTGCACTTGACTTTAGACAGAATCGCAGAGAATTTTCTAAAAGTGCGCCTCGCAATCAAACACTAGCGAGAAGTGAAATCAAACCACTGTTTATATACGCTGTCTCTGCCTTTGTAAATCCTCCACAACTTCACGGTGCCCTGGATGTGTTTCTCTCATTGGCTGCAGGCGATCACAGACATTATTTCAGTCAGACCACATTTCACACTGCACGACTGCGATTCGTCGACGGATCCAGAGATTTAGCATGTCAGATATGTCACAACCAACCATTGTCACACACAAAATGGTCAAAGGATGCACAGAGGTGTAGCAAAGATGATTGGCTGAAGGCTTCAAGTGGTTGCATAGGGTTAATAGCTGTCCCTCAAGAAACTACGCCCTTCATTTAGCTTAATGTGAGGCTTAATATGCTTTCAACAATTGAGTACAAATGAAGCAACATACATTGAAAAACATTATGCAGCCAAGTGTAATTTTATTTTAGTTGTCGGGCCTTTTAACATGGAGCCATTTGGGACCTGCTCACTTCTGGAGTCTGCCTCTTGTAGACAGTTGATGACACGTCTTGTCACCCTGTACATGTTACACGATGCATGATACAGGATTAAATGACGTTTTTCTGTGTAAAGTAAATAGATAGATAGACATAAAACAAGCTACATATTTTACAATAGAGAAAAGGGATTTTGAGGCATTAGGCATCATATGGCTCTCTAATATCAGCAAACCAACAATTAAATGGAGTTTTATTAAACTAACTTTATCAATCATTCTTTTGCTCTCTGGTGGTGTGTCTGTTTTCAGCAATGAGTTCAGTCGACTGGTGGCAAAAGAATATCTGCGCTTTTTCAACTTTACCAATATGACCCTGGACCAGGCTCTGAGGTGAGAATTTTTAATAACATACACATTTAATAGACAGTGATGGGATGGACTACACCGTAAAAAGGTTTAAAAGCAAGCCTTGGCAAATATGGGTGCCAGAATGCCAATAAAATACAGTGTCCTACTGTGATTTGAATTAACAGCATCTTAATGTCTCTTTCACAACATACAAAGCTATATACTACAATTTGTTTTAAAGCATAAAGCTGTTAAATTTCCAAGATGATCACAGCTGTATAATTTCTTTAAAAATTACAACTGACGTGAATTCAACCCAATTTGGTTCGTTTTTTAGCAATACTTTTCAGGCTAAAATGGTGAAATAATCAAGATGTGAAGAACATCTATACAATCTACCCAATTCATTCATTATCCTGCCCGCTTAATCTCTTTTGGGGTCACGGGAGTCTGTTGGTACCTATCTCCAGCTAACATTGGCCGAGTGGAGGGGCTACACCCTGGACAGGTCATCAGTCCATAGCAGAGCAACACACACACAATCACTCACACACCTAATGGGGAATTTCGATTACTTAATTAACCGTGCCGCATGTTTTTGGGATTGTGGGGGATACTGGAGTACTCAGAGGAAACCACGTGGAGAACATGCAAACTCTTTCCAGGAAGGTCACCAGCAAGCATTGAACCGGCAACTGGAAGGCCACAGTCCTACCCATTAGCCAATTCAAAATATTACATTTTTATTGTCAAAACAAGCAAAAACCCATCGGCCAGTTCTGTGTTTTGTCCCTCTCCTCTACACCTGTTCCTAATCTGCGTGTTTCACTCCTCACCCAACCAGTGTCTGGTTCTTTCTGGTTGCCAGAAAGTTCAGCTAGAGGGAACTTTGATCTGCAAATTTCAAGTCTGTGATGCGACTTGAGCCACCACATTAGAGAGATCAGATCAGGGAAGATTTTTGATTACTCAATATGGACATTCGTATTGCTATAAAGTAGATTAGAGAGCACCCTGTTATCATCTAGACCAGTTGTATAGTGATTTGTTCATTTTTTTAATGCCACTGTTTTCCGCTTATAACGAACGCATTCATTGCAATGAAATTCTGCATTGTTCAGGAGTAGTGTGACTGAGAATACTAATTTGACACACTACTAACAATCCTCACGGCAGATTGGGAAAAAGAATCCTCACACAAGGGACAGACGCAGGCCTGGGACCAGACAAGGAGATGACCAGAGGTATCTACCTTCTTATGGGGGGATTTGGAATATGCCGAGGTAGGAGCTTGCCCGCCAAAAGTTCCTTGGGGCTTTAAGAGATGTGAAACTCCCTACAAGCCTCCATGAACCTTCTCACATCATGGGATACCAGAGGCAATCTTGAAGCAATGAGAGGGTGGTGACCAGTATGCACAGAAGAGGGTGAGGAGTGGATGAGAGTCAGACAAGATGTTAGCCTAGTGGAATGGCTGTGGGTGGTGGGTAGTCTGGTGGATGTTCTCACTCTTTGGGACTGACAAAGATATCAGAAGGCAAGATGGGCTCTGGGCATTCACCTCAACAATTAAATGGAGTGTAGGGTTTGGGTGGACTAGGAGAGGAGCCTGGGTGAACACTCACTACAGGGACTCAAAATGTTTCAGTGGCTGTCGGAGGCCGAGAAAATTACTTGGGGTTACCCTTCAAGAGACTTTTGTAGATATTGGTTGCTAATTGAGGTTAAAGCTTCCACCTTCCCCTTGTCCGCCCAAGAACTCTTGAAAGTGAAGGCATTGATTTCTTTCTAAGCCTTTGGGGAAGTGTAGGACTGCACTGTTACCCTAAAAGAGTACAGGAAACACTGAAGTACAGTGGTACCTCGAGATACCAATGCCTCATGTTACGAAAAATCCAAGATACCAAAGGTCTCTCCGGAAACATTTTGCTTCGAGAGACGAAAAATTTGCCATTTTTCAGTTGAAATGTCAGCGCTAGGTGTCACGTGACTGCAGTAAACTCACCAACAGTTGTGCTCTCCCGTCCGCTTGTTAAGGTGTGATGTTGCGCGGCGATTCTGGCGCTGTCCATTGACAGACAATGCTAAAAGGCGCTGAAACTCTGATCATTATCTCACCAAAAATGCTTTAAATCGGTTTTAAATCAAGGGAAACATTATGGGTAGATTACCAATAATGTGTCGTCATATAGCGTCCAGATGTCCTAAAAAACGAAAGTTCAGAAACAAAAGCTAAACTTGCGCTACAGAAAAGCACATTCCATTTTATAAATGTTATTTCTTTTAGGATTCTGGTTTCGTGTTGGTGTACGTAGTTCATGAACACATATCACCTCACTCACAATGATAGTGTACATATTATTTTGCATGTGTTTTATTCTGTTTTATTATTATTTATAGCATTTCCAATCTGTCGATTTAAGGATTGTAGAAACGTTCTCTCCAACGATTTTTCTCTGGTTTTCCATTTTTGTATCTACTTATACTGTTGTTTCTGAGAACCATTGCACGGATATGCAATGCATCAACACTGAAATTAAAATTTATCTCAGAGCATTTTTTAAAATATTTTTAGCAGCACTTTTGTTTTAACACGCACAAAATGAAATCATACAATTAGTTGTTTTTGTTAAATTTAGTATATAACTAAATTACCACATCACATCAATTTTTAAAAAGTACACTGATTAAAAGTTAAGAAGAAAAGATTTAGCTCAAATTTATTATGTCTTTGTTTTTCTTTGTTGAGCGGTTGTAACTGCAGTGACTGCAATTTAATTTATTACAAATTTCAGTTATTTTATTTATGTTACTTATTTTGTTACCTGATGTACAATGTTACAAAATGTGCTATATGTTTCATAAAATAAAATATGCTGTGTTCAGTTGGGAAAAAAATAATGTTTTAATTGCTAATACATTGCAGAGTGTACTCATCTCTGTTCAGCTAGTATCTGATGTGTTTGGGTTTCAGGGCCTTCCTGTTGGAGTTTGATGTGATGGGTGAAACACAGGAGAGAGAGAGAATCCTCAGACACTTCTCTCACAGATACTTGCAGTGTAATCCATCATTTAATCCGTCTGAAGGTGAGGCTTGGTCCACTGGTGTTTTTTTTATTTTCTATTTTTTATTCACCCCTGTCCATTGCTGCTGGTCAATTGCAGATCATTGGGCAGGGAATTCCAGAGTCCCGGCCACGGCCCCATTTCTTGTACCGAATACTGAATTCTTGTTAAAAGTGACCCAGTGCAAGGTTCACAGAATTGGAGTAATATGATCCCGTCTCATGGCACCAGCAAGAGCACAAGCTGCAAGACTGGTCTGGGGTTTTCCCACATAGAGCTCATTGCAATGGTCCAGGCGGAAACTAAGAAATACATGAATAGTGTTCTCCACATCACTTCGGCTCAGAGAGAAGGTGCAGTTGAACAAAGCTACACTTAACCACAGAGGAGTTTGTTTATCACACTTCTGAGAGCATCTCTAGTGTCAGAGATCAGAGAAGCGAGGCCTGAGGTCTCCTCAGTTAAAAAGATGACTCAATGTAGTACCTTATGTCCTCATTAAGGTTTCAACCTACCACGCAGCTGGTAACGGGTTTTAAATCAATAGAATTAAGAGCACTCTGCAGATAAAGTTGCAAATCACCTGCACACAAATGATAAGACACATTGTGACGAGAGATGACAGCAACATGTAAAGTGAAAATAACAAAGAGCCCAAAAAAGAACCCTGAGGATCTCTGGGGAGTGCCATGATTCCCTTCCAGGTCCTTGTTGTGACTCTTAAGGACTGTGTTTTTGCCTACGATAAAGGCATCTGTTTTCGGGACCCATTGGGCCTCTTCACATCTATGTGTTTGCCTTATATACACATTCTCCCGGTGTGCAAAACCTCTCTTAGGCCATATTCACACATACCCAGGTGTACAAAAACAACCTTCATCCACACAGACACTGACTCTACCAAACCAACAGGTGGCAAACGATTCATGGTGTTTATAAAATGATTATTTAGCATGGAGTGTGCAAAAACACAAGCACAAGGAAAAATGTGCATGTAATCTTGCACATGCGGTAAGCCACAATAGCGGAATAAACAGACAGTTTTTGCTTTAGGCGCCATTACTCTGGCTGATGTCAACACAGCAGTGACACAGGGCCTGTCCCAAATGGAACACAACACACTCCTGGACTTCCCTAGAGTCCACAATTTAATGACGGCCTAAGTCAGCAAGGGCGCACTGGAGTCATTTTTTGGGATAGACTTCTGTCACTCCGGCTGTGATTCTATTTGCAAAATAGATGGGAATGCAAAGCTATCGCCGCCATCTGATTGTTAAGTGGTTAAAATATTTGTATTTTCTTTGCATTAATTTTTTTCAATAAATGTGTGTTTTGCCACAGTATGATGTATACATTTGATCCCAGCATGAAGTGTACCACAGACTGCAACATAAATAAAAAAGTGTGAACAGTTGTAATCCTTAAATAACTATTTAACAGTTTTTTATTTTGAAGGTTTCAAACAACAGACAGTTCAAAGTTGATGCAACAATTTGATTTGCAATACAAATGTTTATTTCTCATAAATAAACTACCACAAAAAGTGTCAATTTAAAGCAATTTAATGCAATAGTTAGGTCTAACAAATCTAAAACATTGCATCATGTAGTTCCGCTGCACACTTAAAAACTGTAGTTAGTCTAACTAAACTTGTTAATCAAGTTAACAAAAGTTAAACATTTGGTTCATTAGGTGTTCTAATATAGATCAAAGTCATCTCATCAGACCCTGAAAAAGAACATATCAACACAACAATATGTACGTTTTTATTGAAGCACTGTTCTTTTTGGTGTTTGTTGTTAAATTTCACATTTGAACTTTTACACTTACAAGTTTGTGATTTCTGAGGCGTTTGTTTGCAGTTTAAGAATTTTAATGTGTTAATTTAATGCGCTCACCACTGTACCTGAGGATTTTTGCTGAAAACCTGACAATATATGATTAGTTTTTATGGTTTACATTACGTAACATGAACTGTAAAAGGACTTAAATATATTTAGCAGTAATACACTAACCTTTTAAAAATGTAAAAACTTACGCTTGAATCCTTTCTGGTCCGGCATGTTGATCACATTTGTGAAAAGTTGAGATCTCCTCCAATCTGTCGTCTGATTGGCCATTCGCAAAGGGATCTGGGTTGTAAGTCTGCACCGATGAGGGCTTCACTGAAGACTAGGGTGCATGGAGGGAGTGATGAGTGCACTTCAGAGCACCAAAAGGACTGATGGGACACCCTATGGACTCAATCATTTATGAATGACTCTCATCTTTGACCTTCACATGATGGTGTCCGTAAAGGAACAGCTGATCCACAAGAGTATGGTCTTCATAGTACAGACCCAGGACCTGTGAAACTGCTCTGCATGTTTCAGCTGAGAATGCTGTACTGTGCTTTGTTTTCTGTGCTGTTTGTTTCTGTTCATTTATATCTCAGCGAAGTGAAGGCTGATGTACAATCACCGAGCATAAGCACATCACTCTTTCAATAGTGAGATATCTCCTAAAAAACACCATATCTTCGTTTTAGCTAATGATACACTCCATGATGATTTCAAAGCAAAAGAAACCATGTGTACGATACATTTTATGCTTGCTAATGGACATCTGAAGAGGTTAAAGTACGCTCAGATTAAACTAAAATTCAGCTTTTTGGCATCACCTCATCTCCCCATGTTTGTAGTAGTATTGATACATCCAAAACCACAATTTTCACAAATGTGGAGCTGGAAACATGCTTTGTAATGTTTTATTTGCTTTTTATTTATTTTTTTGCAAGGACACACGGCATTGAAAAGGGGCCATTAGATTTTAGAGCATAACGTCTAGGTTACTTGCGTAACCCCACGTTCCCTGAATAGGGAACGGAGACGTTAGTCGGGATTAGACCGACTGAATGGGAGCGAATCACCGTGAGAGCGACTGACGAACATATTAACGGGCAAATTAATTTGCAGGCGAAGGTGATTGATTAGCAATCAGCCGGGTATAAAGCCGGGCGTGCCTAAGCCTCAGTATGGAATTTTCCGAGGAGCTGGACCCACTTACCTCCCAGCTTACCTCAGATCCATGACTTCCAGGGCATGGCGAAGGGTAACGTCTCCGTTCCCTATTCAGGGAACGTGGGGTTACGCAAGTAACCTAGACGTTCCCTTTCAGTCGGTCCCGGAGACGTTAGTCGGGATTAGACCGACTGAATGGGAGCCTCTGTAACGGGCCATGCCCGAAGTCCTTCCAGACAGGCCGGCACTAAACACAAAAGAGGGGTTAGTAACAAGGCCGGGTACCTGAATGGGGAACTCCTTCTGCCCCTGCCCGGAACACTCATTGACGGGGAAGTCGTCCAACACTGAGAGCATCTGCTGTACTTGGTTGATGCTGACGACCAGAAGGAGGCACCCCTCGACCCGCAGGGAGGAGTGGCGGAGATCGCGTCGAGGCCCGAAGGGCTACCAGCGGGTCATCGCTCTGCAAGAGAAAATCGGCAGAGACGGAAGTCATCGTTACGCGCCAAAGCAAGGGGAGTAACGGAACGGGTTCATACTAGCCACCTGAAGGGGGAGCTGTATGAGAACATAGAAAGGGAGCGCCAGAGAGGGACTCCCAGATCTGTACCCTAGTTCTGCGGGGACCAGGCCGGAGCAAAGCCACCACACGGAACCTGGCAGCGCTGACTGCTCCGCTCAGTCAGATGCCGAAGGGGGGAGGATGGGAGAGCCGCCCGAAGGGGGAGCTCTTAGAAAGGTGTACTTCTCCTGATGACGAGGAGAGTACTGCAAGCTTACACCTGCTCCGTCCCCTAAAGGTGACTGCCACCACTCAGGACCGCAGAGGGAACAGAGCCTACATCAAGGTTGTAGAACCTGATGAACGTATTAGGTGCAGACCAGCCCGCAGCTCTACATATGTCGGAGAGTGAGGCCCCTCTAGCCAACGCCCACGAGGCAGCGATGCCGCGCGTGGAGTGGGCCCTCAGATGGAGAGGGCAGGGAACCTCACACACCTCATAAGCAAGGCGAATGGCCTCCACTAGCCAGTGGGCAAGCCGCTGCTTGGAGACCGCGGAACCCTTACGCTGGCCTCCGAAACATATGAAGAGCTGCTGGGAGCTGCGAAGCTCCCGGGTTCTGTCCAAGTAGATCCGAAGAGCTCGCACAGGACATAACGACCCCTGGGCTGGTTCTGCCTCCTCCCGGGGCAGAGCTTGCAGGGTCACCACCTGGTCCCGGGAGGGGACGGATGGGACCTTGGGGATGAATCCGGGCCTGGGTCTGATGGTAACCAGAGAATCGCCAGGGCCTAATTCCAGGCAGGATTCGTCGGCGGACAGTGCCTGGAGATCTCCCACCCTCTTAATTGAGGCCAGAGCGAGCAGGAGTGCGGCCTTCAGTGAGAGGACGCGCAGCTCTGCAGAGTGCAACGGCTCAAAAGGAGACTTCCGCAGCCCAGACAGGGCGACGGAGAGGTCCCAAGAGGGAACAGAGGGGGGTCTAGGCGGCCTGAGATGCCTAGCTCCCTTGAGAAATCTCACCGCCAGTTCGTGGCTGCCCACTGATTTCCCTTCGACCCGAAGGTGAAAGGCAGAAATAGCGGCGGCGTAGACCTTGAGGGACGAAGGGGACAGCCCCTGATCGAACCTCTCCTGGAGAAAGGTCAACACGACTCTGATGGGGCACGACCCGGGGTCTTCCTGGCGGGAAGAGCACCACTCGACGAACCGACCCCATTTACCAGCCTAGCATGCTCGAGTAGAGGGTGCTAACGCGTGGTCCAAAGTTCTCACCACGGAGGGTGGTAGAGGCTCGGGGTCCACCACGGACAGATATGCCATACGTGTAGGGCCCAGAGGTCTGGCCGCGGGTGCCTGTATCCCCCCCCCCTGAGTCAGGAGGTCCGGACTCAGAGGGATCGGCCAGGGGGGGGCTGTCACGAGCGCGACGAGGTCTGGAAACCACGCTCTGTTCGGCCAAAAGGGGGCGATCAGAAGCAGTTCGTGCTCGTCCTCCCTGATCTTGCACAGTAACTGTGCTAGAAGGCTCACTGGGGGAAACGCATATAAGCGTTTGTTTCTGGGCCAGCAGTGTGCCAGCGCATCTGTCCCGAGAGGAGCCAGGGACAGGGAGTAGAAAAGCCGGCAATGGGTGTTCTGGCGGGAGGCAAACAGATCTATGTGTGCCTCACCGAAGGTGTCCCATATCTGCTGAACAGCCCGAGGATGGAGTCGCCATTCTCCTGCCGTGGGGTGGAACCTGGACAGCGAGTCCGCGATCCGGTTGCACTCTCCGGGGATATAACAGGCTTTGAGCGACAAAAGTCTGCTCTGACTCCAGAGGAGCAGTCGTTGGGCGAGGTAGTGCAGAGCACGGGAGCGCACACCGCCCTGGCGGTTGATGTACGCTACTACCGCAGTGCTGTCGGTCCTGACCAGCACGTGCCGCCCCCGAAGGAGCGGGCAGAAGCGCCGTAGCGCTAAAATGACTGCAACTAGCTCGAGACGGTTTATGTGCCAGCAAGAGTGTCTTCCCGTCCAGGCACCGGACTCTCGGTGGGAACCGCACATGGCGCCCCAACCAGTCTTGGAGGCATCGGTGGTGACCACCACACGGTTGGGGTGGCTCGAAAGAGGCACCCCAGACCTCAGAAAGCACTCCGCCTTCCAGACCTTCAGGTAAGGGAGCGCGTCTGCCGTAGGCAGACGTAAGGCTCCCCGACGCCATGCCCAACTCGGAACTCGTGAGAGAAGCCATAGCTGCAGTGGTCGCATACGCAGGAGTGAGGCGGCTCTTTTCCCAGTTGACCTTCAGACCCAAACGGTTTAAGTGCGAAAGCACCTTGCCCTGGTGTCGGATCAACTGGTCTCTGGACGAGGCTATGAGAAGCCCGCTATGGTCCCCATGGCGGGGCCGCCCGGAGGCGGACTTGTGGGCGGAATCACCAGGGAAGGACCCTGGGAGATGGCCAGATGAGGGCAGGGGTGGTGTGCCCCCGCGCTCTCTGCCATGGCCAGCGGGGCTCGGGCCCATGTCGGGGTCTTCGTCGGAGACCGAGGAAGAGGAACCCCAGACCGTCGGGCATGCGAGACCGCTATTCTCGGGTAGGAAGTGAGTTCTATCTTTGACACAATAGGTGCCGCCGGCCCGGAGGACGGCAGCGAGGAGTGTGTGGTGGACTCCCCCCCCCCCTGGGGGAGCTGGGTCGATGACCAGACCCAAAGACGAGCTCATTTCCTCCCGAGTCGCCAACCTCAGGGGCGCTTCTTCGTGGAAGCCCGCGTCTGCCGTCGAGAACCCTCTG
>SRMA01027069.1:35098-60215 GCA_007224835.1 Danionella cerebrum | reverse complement strand
GTCTTACCTTTGCCGTTTTTTTCAACAAAAAGTTATTTCCATAGCGATAAAAGTCCGTTTGTTGTTATGTCCGGTCAATAGCTTCGTGCAAACGCCATTTTTGATTATTTCTGTAGCTTTGTGGCGTCATGACGTCACCAAATATGGAATGACTCCCCGTGCGTAAGAGGTGGTCTCTCCACGCTGCGCGTCGTGTGATTCGTCGGCGATCCCGTCAGTCTCAAAATGGTTGAGCTGATTGGTTTCCTCAGAATCAGAGCTTTCCGTCGATATATAGATCTCCTGGATTGGACAGATGGTCGGGGGGGTAGGGACACGCAGAAGCTCGACATCAAAGCGTTTGTGAATGAAAGGTTCCCAAAAGCGCAGCAAGATGGCGTAAATGAGCTTCTACCCCCCTTTTACAGCGTTTCTTTAGGAGTTTTTTTTGCTGTAATCATGTCCCATAAGCAAGAAAAGAAGACTATGAACGTAGCTGAAGCTTTGGACAAGATTTTCTCCATATTTCAATTATTGTGCCAAATTGTGCCAAACTGTGCCAACATGGATTACGCCTGAACTTTGTTCAATCAAACCCTTTACAGAAGAATATTACTTTCTTGTAGTATGAACACCAAACTTGCTACAGATGTCCTTGACATGTAGTGGTTACAATTGATTGTGTTTATTTGCTTCGTTATAAGTAAAATAAGGAATATTGGAGGAAACATGTGTTTTTTTTTAGGCGGAGTTCATTTTTTGGCCATTCCAACATCAATTACTCTTACCCTGTGTTCTTGACTGTCAAATTAACTCATTCACACCACTCCCCAAGAACCTATCTTCATTTTGATACCAAGATTTGCAGTTTAGGCCTTGTAAAGCTGAGAAATGCCTTAAAAAGTAAAAGTATAGGATTTTCGGAAAATAGGCCTCAGGGCTTAAAGTGTTAAACCAATTTTAACCAGCAATGGAACGACGTTATTATAAAGGGGTATGCTCTAAGTGCTTTGCAAGAAAAGTAAAGTGCTTTCACATTTGAAATTGTTAACCCTAGGTAATCCTAAACCAAGTATAAACTGGATCCTGTGAAATCACACTAAACCTGGGGTTAATGTTTATCCTGGGCATTCATTAACAGATGTTCCAAACTGCATGATCCTAAACGCTCTTTTTTGCATATTTATATTATCTCTGTACCTGATTGGATGCAACACTTCCAGGTACTTGTTTTGAAAAAAACAAAACAAACAAAAACGTTTCAGCTTAAATTTTCAGCTATTTTGAGTAAAAAAAAAAAAGAAAAAATAACAAGAAAACAAAACAAATGAGCTACGTTTGTGAGAATTTATCTAAAATTTTGTGACTCTACAGTATATTAGATTCATTGTTTGTAGTCATCTTGGAAATTTGCCATTTTCTGCAGTTTCTGCATATAAGAGGGAGGATAATGATTACAAAATATTATTTTTACTATT
The DNA here is from genome assembly GCA_007224835.1 of Danionella cerebrum. Classification (NCBI taxonomy): domain Eukaryota; kingdom Metazoa; phylum Chordata; class Actinopteri; order Cypriniformes; family Danionidae; genus Danionella; species Danionella cerebrum. The sequence continues at coordinate 58,758 of SRMA01027069.1, read as the reverse complement.
CGGTATTATCTACATGTCTATTTATTAACTGTCAATACTATGTATTACTGATCAATAGTTAATAGTAGGTTAATTAATAAATGTTTTATTTAGAAATAAGATATAATGAATTCTGTTTTGGCAGACCATTACCAAGCGCATGTCCTGTGCTAAGTTCATCTCTAACCTGGAAGGGCTGAACAGCGGACAAGACTTCCCTAAAGAGTTCCTCAAGGTAAAGCAGCTTAAAACGTCTAGGTTACTTGCGTAACCCCACGTTCCCTGAATAGATTAGACAGACTGAATGGGAGCGAATCACCGTGAGAGCGACTGACGAACATATTAACGGGCAAATTAATTTGCAGGCGTAGGTGATTGATTAGCAATCAGCCGGGTATAAAGCCGGGCGTGCCTACACTACCAGTGTGGACGACCGGAAGGAGGCACCCCTCGACCCGCAGGGAGGAGTGGCGGAGATCGCGTCGAGGCCCGAAGGGCTACCAGCGGGTCTTCGTTCTGCAAGAAAAAAATCGGCAGAGACGGAAGTCATCGTTACTCACCAATGGCAAGGGGTGTAACGGGACGGGTTTATACTAGCCGCCTGGAGGGGGAGCTGTATAGAAAAACATAGAAAGGGAGCGCCGAAGAGGGACTCCCAGATCTGGACCCTAGTTCTATAGGGGCCAGGCCGAAGCAAAGCCACCACTACAGAACCTAGCAGCGCTGACTGGTCCGCTCAGTCAGATGCTAAAGGGGGGAGGATGAAAGACCCGCCCGAAAGGGGGGAGCTCTAGAAAGGTGTACTTCTCTGATGATGAGGAGAGTACTGCAAGCGTACACCTGCTCTATTCCCAAAGGGTGACTGCCACCACTCAGGACCGCAGAGGGAACAGAGCCCACATCAAGGTTGTAAAACCTGACAAGGTGTAGGTGTAGACCAGCCCGCAGCTCTACATATGTCGGCGAGTGAGGCCCCTCTAGCCAACGCCCACGAAGCAGCAATGCCGCGAGTGGAGTGGGCCCTCAAATGGAGAGGGCAGGGAACCTCACACGCCTCATAAGCAAGACAAATAGCCTCCACTAGCCAGTGGGCAAGCCGTAGCTTGGAGACCGCTGAACCCAGACGCTGGCCTCCAAAACATACGAAGAGCTGCTGGGAGCAACGAAGCTCCCGGGTTCTGTCCAGGTAGATCCGAAGAGCTCGCACTGGACACAACGAACCCTGGGCTGGTTCTGCCTCCTCCCGGGGCAGAGCTTGCAGGGTCACCACCTGGTCCCGGAAGGGGACGGATGGGACCTTGGGGATGAATCCGGGCCTGGGTCTGATGGTAACCAGAGAATCACCAGGGCCGAATTCCAGGCAGGATTCGTCGGCGGACAGTGCCTGGAGATCTCCCGCCCTCTTAATTGAGGCCAGAGCGAGCAGGAGTGCGGTCTTCAGTGAGAGGACACGCAGCTCCGCAGAGTGCAACGGCTCAAAAGGAGACTTCCGCAGCCCAGACAGGGCGACGGAGATGTCCCAAGAGGGAACAGAGGGGGGTCTAGGCGGCCTGAGACGCCTAGCTCCCTTGAGAAATCTCACCGTCAGTTCGTGGCTGCCCACTGATTTCCCTTCAACCCGAAGGTGGAAGGCAGAAATAGCGGCGGCGTAGACCTTGAGGGATGAAGGGTACAGCCCACGATCGAATCTCTCCTGGAGAAAGGTCAACACGACTCTGATGGGGCACGTCCCAGGATCTCATGGACAGGCGGAGAGCTCCCCGACGCCATGCCCAACTCGGAACTCACGAGAGAAGTCATAGCTGCAGTGGTCGAATACGCTGGAGCCCGAGTCGAATAACTGGGGCTGCGGCTGCCATATGCCCCAGAGAGCCTCTGAAATAACTTCAGTCTGACCACTGGTCGAGAGGACACCGCGGAAAGAGCTGTCAGCAAGGCCCTGGCGCGTTCTACCGATAATGCGCCAGCATGCTCTCGGAGTTCAGCTCCATCCCGAGAAAACAGATGATCTTAACCAGAGTGAGGCAGCTCTTTTCCCAGTTGACCTTCAGACCCAAACGGTTTAAGTGTGAAAGCACCTTGCCCTGGTGTCGGATCAACTGGACCCTGGACGAGGCTATGAGAAGCCAGTCGTCGAGGTAGTCCAGGATCCGAATGCCTGCCCGGCGCAGCGGGGCTAGCGCGGCCCTGGCAAACTTAGTGAAGGTGCGGGGGGAGAGGCAAGACCGAAGGGTAGGACCTTGTACTGGTATGCATGGCCTTCGAAACAGAACCTTGAAAAAGGGTCTGTGTCTCTGTACCACTTCTACCTGAAAGTACGCGTCCTTCAGGTCAATCGTTGCGAACCAATCTCCAGGACGGATGCACGGTAGAATGCAGCGGACCGTCAGCATCTTGAACCGATACTTAGCCATGTGACGGTTCAGACGCCTCAGATCCAAGATTGGTCGCAGCCAGCCTGTTTTCTTGGGGACCAGGAGTACGGGCTGTAAAACCCACGTTCCACATCAGCTGGAGGGACCGACTCGACTGCCCCTTACTACAAGAGGCGCCTGTCCGAGGACAGGGAATGCACCACGCCTCGAACCTGGGGGTCTACACGTGTAGCCCTGCCAGATTGTCCGGACCACCCACTGTGAGACCCCGGGAAGCTTCCGCCCGGCTCCCAGGTAAGCAGACAGGGATACGGTCGGGACGTGCCGATGGTCACCATGGCGGGGCCGCGAAGAGGCGGACTTGCAGGGGGAATCACCAGGGACGGACCCTGGGGTATGGTCAGATGAGGGAGGGGGAGCTAAGCTCCCTCGCTCTCTGCCATGGCCAGCGGAACTCGCGCCCAAAACGGGGTCTTCGTCAGAAATTAGGAAGATACACCCCAGACCGTAGGCATGCGAGTCCGCTATTCTCAGGTGGGAAACGAGTTCTTCCCAACACGTAGGTGCCGCCATCCCGGAGGACGGTAGCAAGGTGCGTGTGGTGGACTCCCCCCCTCCAAGGGGAGCTGGGTCGGTATCAAGACCCGGAAAGAACTCATATCCTCATATGTCAACCTCAGGGGAGCTTCACTAGAAACCCTCGTCTGCTTTTGAAAACCTCCGAGGTTGGCTCAGTCTTCCGCATGCAGGGGTTTTCCCCGGACCAGAGATCGAAGGAGTAAACCATGGCGGGAGACGTACTCTTTGGCAGCGAACAGGCGGAGAGGGTTCCAGCACAGAAGCAACGAGCCAGCTGCTTCTGGCGTGGAACTATACCCAGACCCTCCGCCTGCTTCCTGATCATGGAGACCTTTGACGAAAATCAGCTGAATAGGCTTTCATCATCAGGGCTGACGAAAACCTCCCAGCTTTGGCGGGAACACCCGAGCGAGACCACCAAGCAGCAGCGCTGTCGGGGTAAGCACCGCGACAACCTGCCCACTCTGGGAATCGAAGAGTAGCCCGTATCTGCTGCATTGACCAGAGTGGTGAAGAGGGAGGAGCTCAATCCCCTGGCAGGCAGGGGAGCCCGCCAGATTTAGTGAGCTCCTCGTGCTTCTCGGGGAGAAAAGGCACTAGCGGTATGCGGGGAACCTGTCCCGGCGCCTGCCTAGCCACAAATTCTCCAGCCGCGACAACATCGAATCGGGGGGGAGGAGTCACCTCCCGCCGATCGAGGCTGCGGCTGTGAGAGCACCGCGAACGCCTCCGGCTCCAGCTCAGCTGCAATCCCGGAGGAGGCAGCTGAACTGGAGAACCGAAAGCCGCGCCCCTTCTGATGCTGCGTGGGAGAGCAGATCGTCTACAGGATCATACGAGGTACCGGGCGACACCGAAGCGCCGTCCGATTCACCCGCAGACCAGACGGGAAGCACGCTCGGTGTTTGGGGATGACGCGAGGAATGACCTGACGCCGCTCTACCCAAAACTTCCGTGTGCGACTCAGCAGAGTGCTGCAGTGCACACACTCACGCTTCACGAGAGCCGCGTCGGTGTGCTGGAAACCAAGCACATCGCGCAACTCCCGTGACCGTCTTTTCGACGAGAAAGCCCACCACAGCCAGGAATAGTGCAAGTTTGCTCATCGTGTTGTGAAAAATAGACAGGATTCTGAGAAAACGGCGGAAACACATTGGACAGGCTAGCTAGAAAGATCTGAGGCGCTGGCGTGTCGTGGCTTGCTATTCTGGACTAGCAGAGGACAACACCAATAATCCAAGGTAAGCAACCTACTAATCTTTTAAGCTGGGTAGCGTCAAAGTTAGGAGAGAGAGTCACACTCAGTCAGCTCAGAAGGAAAATTGCATACTGGTAGCGTAGGCACGCCCGGCTTTATACCCGGCTGATTGCTAATCAATCACCTACGCCTGCAAATTATTTATGTTCGTCAGTCGCTCTCACGGTGATTCGCTCCCATTCAGTCGGTCTAATCCTGACTAACGTCTCCGGGACTGACTGAAAGGTAACTTATTTTTCAACATGTTTTTGTTATTTTTATAAGTATACTCTGCAGAATACAGTGTAAATTGTTGCTATCGTTTTCATTTGTGTTTTTTCAGGTTAAACTCAATCTAGGTTCTGAAGTCTGCTGCATTTTCAGTGGTTTTCACAAAGACAGTTTAGTAACATTATCAGGTTTTGCTAGCTGGGCAATTGTTGACTAATTTAAGAAATACATCTGTTGTCGTTCAGCAACTACAAAAAGCTTGGAAAAAAGATGCCTCGGATGTTAAATGCAGCAGTGAGAGGTGTTACTGCTATTATGTCACACACATGTGGGCTGCTCATGAAGAGTGTTTGAAGTGCATTGTTGTCATGGTGATGGGGGAAGGGCCAGGATTCGGTTGTCACAGCGACCCATTTTAGTCCTTTATATCAGGGTGTGTGTTGAGAGAATGACAGACGGAGAGTGAAAACAATCATCTTCTCACTGAACTGATGAGCCGGAGGCTGTGATGCAGTCCACCATTAAACGTATGAAAGAACAGAGAGGGAAAACACTGGTCTCATGAACTCAAAATGCTGTTACATAAAGCATTAAAACATTTGAGATAAAGAAAAAATGATCTGCTGCATACAGGGGCTGTATGCGGTGGATCTGTAATCTTAAATAGACAAGTGCTAATGTTACTAAACTCCAGCCAGAAAATATGCAGAAACGCGGCGAGCCGATTATTATTATTATTTTTTTAATCAAGCAGATAGAAAGTCAGCGCTAGGTAGCGCTCGAGAACAAAACGGGGAGAAGAAGCAGGAGTAAAGCTTCTGCGCAACAATGTGGCATGGAGTGTATTGCAGTTCAAAGCGCCATCTAGTGTTCAGGCGAGGGTCTGTGTGCTCTTTTTTTTCAAATGCAAGAAAATTTACGCCAACAGCTGCAGTTCTGCCGCTGCAGTGGAGCAGATGTGTAAAGGTCTTAAATTGGAAGAAAAATGCTGTGAAGTTTAGACTATAGGGAAAAAATATTCTTTATGTGGAATACAGTGGCGTTCGGATCTTGAACATTTCGTATCTCGAAGCAAGTTTTTCATGTAAAACCCCTAATCCGTGCAACGCCTCTCAGAAACAATAGTATAAGTAGATAAAAAAAGGAAAATCAGAGAAAATCAAGTGACATTTCTTCAATCCTTAAAACTACACATTGTTAATGTAATAAATGATAATAAAACACAAGCAAAATACGTAATATGTACACAAATGTGAAACCTTACCTTGAGAGAGTGAAGCGATGTGTCGGAGGAGGTGGAACGGATGCAGAAAACATTACGGCACCAAGTATGAAAGTTAACTTTCTCAAGATATTTCAAGATTTACGAACACAAACACGGTTTCAAACTCAAGCGCAGACAGTACATAGCATGTGAGAAGGGATGGAGAGACGCTTCTGAGAACGCGTCACAGGGTTTCTCTAGCTAGAAAACATTTTTAACATTAAATGAAGTGTAAATGTGATAAAAAAAACGTGTTTTCTGGAATAATAGCTTTTATGGAACAAATTGGCTGCTGATAATCTTGTGTCAATAATATTGTTAGTCTCCACTGCAATGTGGCCATGCTGAAAACGGCAAACAAAAACAGCTCGGTGTTTAGAAGCCATTTCTCCACAGTGCCTCCACCTTGTGAATTATGCGTTCTTCAGGGCTGTAGTCTAGCTACACAGAATGACCATGCACGTGGTAGTGGCCTGCTCCTGGAGCGAGATTTCGAATAGTCTAACATTTGCTGCATCCACCTTTTTATGCGCATTTTTGAATATCTATATCCTATATATAATAGGAAAAAATGTGCATAAAGTGAAAACACATTTAGAGAATAAATCCCAATGCAATGTGTTTTTTGTTGGAACCGGGGTGCGATGTGGCGGCATTAACAGAGCAATTGCATTGCACAACATCTGAAATGGTTGTTGTGGTCATTCTAAAAATCCTTAGTCTATCATTAAAGTAGTTCAACATCATCAAAAAGTGTCCTGCCTCCAAAAGCAAGACGACATGACACGCAAGTAAGTTATTATATACGATAAAAGGCCTTCTTCTTTTGCTATTTGCCACGGGTTTATCAGGAAGTGACGATTTTGTTGGATGCAAATGAAGCTTTATTCACAAATATTCACCATTGACTTGGGGAACATCAGATGCTGGTCAGTTTTCAGCAGTGTTCATCAAGAGGAAGAGGGTGTACCCTCCCCAAATTTTTCCTTAATCGCTCAATAGATGGAATCTCAGGTGGTACCTGAACGTTTTTCTTATTCCCGGGGTGAGCAACCATTTAGCCAGTATGCTGTCTAGGTGGAAACCCCATGAGGAAGAACGGCAAAAAGAGACCAGCTGACTTTGGAATGGTTTGGGTACCTCTTTACATCAGTCACAGTGTATAGTTTCATCATTTTTGTTCTCCGTGATTACATAAATGTATTATTCTATAAATCCTTGCTCTCCTCTCTCTCCATTCTCTGAGGAGAGGTGTTGAATGTTAATCAGCATTCAAAGCGAAGGAAAATCACTATGAGTGTGTGTGAGGGGGCTGGAGTGTTCTGATTGGCTGTATCGAGAGAGAGAGAGAGAGAGAGAGACAGAGAGAGAGAGAGAGAGAGAAACATTTTTACAGATAAAGAGACTGACGAAGCAAGGGAGAAGAAGATAGAGAGAAATTAAGAGAAAGAGAGAGAGAGAGAGAGCTCCTTCAGTTCTCTGTGTATCGGAGGCTGAGGGATAAAAGAGACCAGTGCTGGAGACCAAACAAGACGAATGGACAGACTAATGAGGATGTATGGATGAACTGATCGACGAAGGGCAAGAATCATTTTCTGATGAAGGAGGAATAATTGATGCTTGCTTTTCAGCCAGCAGATCTCAGAAATCTTATCATCTGAAGCAACAGGCTTTCTTCATCCCTTGTTTTCCTAAACTTGGATTATTTCCTATTTTTAACGATTCGCCGCGGGGGATTGGTGGATTCCTGAGGGTTTCCCGACTCTCTGACCTCCCTGTTTGTTTTTTTTTTTCCATTTTCCTCAGATTCGATTCCCCTCATGCCATCTGTCTATTCTTTTCCTTGTCTGAAAGCTTGTGTTTTTGCCATCTTTCCTGTCCCTGTGTGCATGATTATTAGTTTGCTTCTGTCTGCGAGCATGTGTTTAACTCTATGAGGGAAACATTGACCGTTTCAGGACCACCATACACTGCCCATGCTGCATCTCTCTTTTAGAAATCTAATTCCATGTCATAGAGATATCTTTCAGTTTAATATTCTCCCCAATGCTCATCGACTTCCTCTTTCAGGGGGTGTTTTGTAACGCTGAGTGTTTTGTTCCGAAACGCTTTGCTTTCCATATCAGTTCATCACAAATGATGGAAAAAAGTCATGGAAAAATTGCAATTTTCTCTGGAACAATTGTCTACATTATACAGTACGTTTCAGTGATAATAATCTAAATTTAAGATGCACAAGATGCATCCGCAGCACATTATAATTTGTGTGAATAAGTCTAATAATGTGTTCAGTGACCAAAAAAACCTTTGTGAAGTTCTTATATTTTCAAAATTTTTCAAGTAACCTCATTTTTCATGTGGTCATGGTACAAATGGCATATTTATGATTCATGCTCACTCTTAATTTTTCAAATCAATCATTGCCTGTGCTCTTCGAAAGACACCAACCATATATTTCTTGATGCAGTCATTTCGGGTTTGTTTTTCTTAATTGCTCATCACGTCTTGAATGTTTCATGTAAAACCATTTGAACTTTGAAAGCCCCCACATATAAGTTATTATCCATTTTGAATTTCACATCTCTGATGTTACACAACATCTTCTCTGACAGGCATAATCTAAATAGTTTTTCTTCTGGTGGGAATTAACAACAGAACTTAAAGGTTGGTTCAACTTTGGATTGGGTGCTTCTCTCTCTCTCTCTCCACTATGATTGGTGTGAATAGTCTCCACTCGGCGGGACGTTTGCGATCTCGCTCCCTTTGTTCAGTTCGGTACGGCCGTGATTTCCGTATGATGGACACGTTTCGTTACCCTAGGACACCACGCTCACGCTCACTCAAGCCTCTGGTGTTCCCCGATCTCCTGGGGAAAGCTCAGGACGGACAGAACCATCCACAGGCTCGAAAAAGGAAGAGGGTAACCATCTCTTACATCATTTCCTGTACCATATGTTTGGATCACTGGATGAAGAAAAATTCAGCCTTTTTTTGTTGTTCTCTCCCATAAAGAGGTCAAAAAGTACAAACTGTAGATTTTAATGAGCACTGGCTGGATTGCTTCAGCCTGTAGGACTCCTGTAGGGTGCATTTATTTTTTATCATGTCATCTGTTCCCATAAACATTGAGGTTATTATCCATTAATGCTGACCATTCACATTTCTAGTTGAAAGTAAGTGTAGAGGGTCATCATCATCGTCATCATAATAATGCCTTTAGTTTATATAGTGCTTCTCCAGACACTTTTCAGAACATTATTCATTCACACCAAGTTCACATACTGATGGCGATAAGCCACTTTGGTCGCAATTTTAGCGCCTATGGCCTTCTGGCCACCACCAAACACCCTCACCAGTCACACACATTCATACAGGGCAATGCGGGTTGCCCACTTACCCAATGCAAAAATGTCAGAATGGACCTGGTGGGGATCGAACCCCCAAGCTTTCGGTTTTAGGACAACCAACTCGAATTTTCCAGAAATTCTGCTATTGCCTTGATATTTTGCGCTAAACCCAAATGACCACACCATGTTTATCCAATACATGTGTTTTAATCAAAAGTTCTGTTAAATTCCTGGTAATGTTTGACATGCTTGTTTTCAGTAGTGTTATAGTATGATATTTGGTTGGGTTTTTTTGGTGGAACATTATCAAAATTTCACCTAATGTCAAGTTTTCCTGACCTTCTGTTTAGGTCTTGTGCTTCACCCACATGTTTCTTTGTTTGTAGTCTCATCCTCAGAAATCAGGGCCCCAGCCAACATTCTACCATGTGGGCCCTATGGACTTTAAATATGATCCCTATATGGGTTTGTAGATGGGTTCCATGTGGGCTCTATAATAATTAGTCCATATGAATCTCATATGGGGCCTGACTGATGCTAATGTGGGTCCATATTCTATGTGTTTAAATCTGTTAATTCAACATACTGCATTTGGGCTTGAGTTCAACCCATTAACCTTTTAAATCTCGGCTCCTCCTTGCTGGTTGACAACTATATAGACATCAATCTGGTCTAATTTCACACTGAGTGGGAACAACTATGACAACTATAAAATTCTTTTTCTTTGTTTGCTTCTTATTCAAATTACTTTAGTGATTACAGTATTTTTCGCCGTATAAGACGCACCTTTCTTCCCCAAAACTGAGGGGGGAAAGTTAATGCGTCTTATACGGCGAATGCAGAGCGCCGCGGAGCGGAGGGCGGTCACGGCCGTAGGAGAGGCGTAAGAGAGGCCGTGGCTTCGGCCTAGCTCCTGTTATGGTAAAAAATATACCTTCTCAATTGATAATAAACACTGGAGACCGCTTGAGAGAGAACACAGCAAATGCAGCTATTTAATGTAACGATTTAGCATTTCCTATACGTGTTATCCCTATTGGAAGAAGAACATCGAGCCTCAAGGGGCGGGACTGAATTATGATGTGTGCTCTTAAAAGTTTCTCAAATTACATTTCTCTAAATGACCACTAGATGGTAGTATTATATAGGAAAATTCCCATCACACTCCGGAGCCGCGGCCATATTTGTTTACCTGGCGGTGCGCGCTGATGTGCATCTCTACTCGTCGATCCTACCATAGCGCGTTGGACTCTGTGAAGGAGGACATTGTTGTAAAATCATTTAAGAAGTGTGGCATTAGTAATGTCTTGGATAGAATAGAAGACAACATCTTATTTGACACCAGTGAGAAAGAAAGTGATGATAATGACTTCGTGGATCTGTCCTTCCTCATTTCTGATAGCAGTGACGAAGAGGAATTATTGGGGTTCGAATAAAAACATTACAGGCTTTTTTGTTACATTTACTGTTTCTTGACTGTTCATGTTACATGTTTGGCATATAATTGTTCTTAAACTGCTGTTAACTTTTACACAGTTGATATAAAATATTTTACTTCAGTATTTGGTTCAGAATTTTTTTTTTCTAGATCTTCCTCATTTAAAATTGGGTGCGTCTTATATGCCTGTGCGTCTTATATGGCGAAAAATACGGTATCTCTTTATATTGTTAATATTGGCTACAGGTATTTATAAAATTTCTGCATGATTTATTTTCAAGGAAAAGTGTGAGTTTCCACAAAAAGGCTGAAAAACACAGCATTCATTTATTTTCTTTTGGCCAAGTTTTTTTGTCTGCCTGATTTTAGTCCTGATTTTGAGTCACAAGGTTCGCTGGCAAATTGTGTATTTGTGTGACAATCACACAGTGTGAAGTACCAAACACGCTCTGCTAATGTCGCAGGGGAGACGCTGATTAGGAAATATTTGGCAGGCAAATTATTTGGAGCATCTATCAAGTCACAATTTGCAGATGTGTTTTGAGTGAAAATGAAGTCTGTGATTATCTGTAGCCAATGAGAGAGCCACATCCAGGGCAGCGTGAAGAGAACAAAGGCATGGACGGCAATATTAACAATGGTTTTAGTTCCCCTTTTCTGTCTATTTGGACCAAATAAATTGCTTCTATATGCTTCTGCTAGGGTGTCTTGGTTGACATATCTCGGCAGTATTGCGTGGCAGCTGGGAACAGTGCATCTGGACTGGCAGATTGGGGTAGTGTCTCTGAGAGTATGGGGATCGACGTCCATTGCTAAGGGCTGTCTATTACTTGTATGCCCAGAACAGGATCTTGGTCCACATTCCTGGCAATAAGCCAGTTCTCAGTATAGTTCCCTGTTCCCAGTACATGCTGGATTCCACCAGGGCTGCCCTTTGTCACTGGTCCTGTTCATAATTTTTATGGACAGGATTTCCTCAGACAAAGGCTTCATCAGACCAAGACGAGTTTGAGAATCAGCACCTCCAAATCCAAGGCCATGGTTCAGTTCAAGAATGGAGTCTTATTCATGAAGGAAGTGGAGGTGGTGTCTGCTGGTTCTCTGGAATTCTGTCTAAAGTTATGCAGTGTGAAATCAGCATCACTATCTGGATGCTGATCCAGATAGTCGTGCAGTGTGAAAGGACCTGTGACATGATGACTATGAAAATCATACAGTCTGAACCCTGCTTAACCTGCATAATTCATAAGGGTCACCAAAACACATTGGTCACTGTTGGTGTCCCATTGTCTTCAGGTTGTTTTAAGTTACAGTTGACTTCTCGCATTGTCCCGTGTGATTTTGAGAGCTTCTAGTTACACAAAGGTGGATCGATGTCCTGTACCTGGAAGTGTGAGGTGGCCAATAATCAGGAAGGAGGGTGCGGCTGGACTGGGTGTGCATAGGCTCAATCTTCTCCAGGTCCTTTTACGGCACGCCACAATCAGACACACTTGGAAAACAGGGGTTTAAATAGCTACACAAACAAGCAGAAGGTGACATCAATAATGAGGAGGGAAACACAAAGGGGAGGGGGGAAGAAGAGAAATCAAGTCTGAAAGCATTATGAAGCATACAATGGCAGCAGATGTAAAAGATGTATTATCCTTTTTTTTGTAACTATGTTTAACTCGGCTTTAACTTGATTGAAAAATGTTTAGTTTAAAAAAAATCGAATTCAATTACATTTGGATGGGTTTTACTCACTCAATTTAAAAAATGGTGACGTCTAATAATGTACACAATCAACTGAACTCTACAACACTCTCTCCTCTCTGTCTTTCCACAGGCGCTCTACAACTCTATTAAAAATGAAAAGCTGCAGTGGACAATGTAAGTGGATGATTTATATCTCTGAGCTGCATTATTACTAAAACGCCCACATCACGAATTTGATCTTCCTGACTTTCTTCATTGAACTAGTTACCTTGGTAACCATAGTTTTTTTTTTTTCCACACAACTGCAAGTCATACATTTAATCACTTCTGTAAAAGTTTTCATTGTTGCATTTCTTTAATTTCTGAGTTCACTCATCCAAAAAGTTGTTTTAGTTCTGCTATATTTATTCATTATTTATTATAGGTTTGTCTGGTGCAATTAATTAATAATTTTACATCAAATCTTGTCAGGTTTCCATGGTGTTTCTGCCTTGTTAATTATTATTGTGATGATCCCTGACATTCTGCTACGACCATGCTTTGTCTTGATTTCTGAAAACCATGTAGAATGGACAAAGCTGGGATTTCTGGTACTAGAGTTTGCTTTGTGTTCTGAAATACCGGGTTACGATCAAGGTTTGTCATCCTGTCCTGTCTCGTGTTTTATTTATTCTTTTCACCAGTCATGAGCTGTTTAAGTGTTGCACGTAGCTGGTGAGGCTTTTTGTTTGTTCCTCTTGTTTTTGGTAATACCATGTGTATGGTAGGGTTCTGTCCATGCACCATGTGCTCTCCCTCCTAGTGCCCTTACTATGCTCCTCTGGTTACGTGGTGTTACAAGTGTGGATTTACCTTTTGCTATCCGGTTTGTTCTAGTCTGTTCTTTATTCTTCATGTGTAATGTTGTTTTCATTCCCTCGCCGTTGCTTCCTTTAGTCTGTGCCCTTATTCTATCTCCTGCATTCCTCTAGTCCATTGTTTGGTTCATTCCTCTCACAAAATCTGTTCTTTGCTTTCTTCTCTGTGCGTTTCTCTCTCTCTCTCTCTTTCCAGTTTATGCTTTTTGTTTGTAGCATTTCCTTGGTTTTGTTTTTCGTTGTTCTCAACTCTTTTCTGTCTGTTCTGGTTTAATTTTGCTCCTTACGTCTAGTTTTTTACATGAGGGACTGCCATATCCCTGATAGGTCTATGGGTCAAGCATGATTTCTTTAAGTTGTCACGCATTGATAAACCAAAAAGTGCTGGATCTTTTGACATATAAAAGCTTATGGAACAATAAAGCTACAGAGAAAGTTTCAGGACTCAATATATTTTTTTGTTTTACCTCGAGACATGAATGCTTTGCATTACGAACAATCCAAGATATAAAGGGTCTCTTGAAAAATAGCACAGATTAGGCGTTTTGTTAAACTTGCTTCGACATACAAAGAATTCAGGATACAAAGGCTACCCTGGAACGGATTAATTTCGTATCTCGAGGTATCACTGTATTTAAAAACAAGTGTTTAAAGTTACAGATACAAATAACTTGTGGACATCAAGCTTCCTATACAAAAGCGCTACATAGACAGCTCCACTCTTCACTCTTGTTTCTTAACCTCTTAAACCCGAGAGTCCGAAGCTCTGGGCCTGAATAACATGAACAAATATGGAAACACTCCCCGTGCGTAAAAGCAGCCCTCTCCACGCTCCATGTCCTGTGATTCGTCTGGGATCCTGTCCATCTCAAAAGAGTGAATATCATTGGATTCTACAGATGCGAAGCTTTCCAACGAGGTATAGAGCTCCCGGATTGGACAGACGGTCGAGGGGTGGAGAGGGGTTAGTAAGGCCGTAGTACCTGAATGGGAACTCCTTCTGCCCCTGCCCGGAATACTCATTGACGGGGAAGTCGTCCAACACTGAGAGCTTAGCTGTACTCGGTTGATGCTGACGACCAGAAGGAGGAACCCCTCGACCCGCAGGGAGGAGTGGCGGAGATCGCGTCGAGGCCCGAAGGGCTACCAGCGGGTCATCGTTCTGCAAGAGAAAATCGGCAGAGACGGAAGTCATCGTTACGCGCCAAAGCAAGGGGAGTAACGGAACGGGTTCATACTAGCCACCTGAAGGGGGAGCTGTAAGAGAGACATAGAAAGGGAGCACCAAAAAAGGGACTCCCAGATCTGGACCCTAGTTCTGCAGGGGCCAGGCCGAGGCAAAGCCTCCACTACAGAACCTAGCAGCGCTGACTGCTCCGCTCAGTCAGATGCTGGAGGGGGGAGGATGAGAGAGCCGCCCGAAAGGGGGGAGCTCTTAAGGAATGTACTTCTCCGATGATGAGGAGAGTACTGCAAGCGTACACCCTCACCGTCCCCTAAGGGTGACTGCCACCACTCAGTACCGCAGAGGGAACGGTGCCTACGTCGAGGTTGTAGAACCTGACAAAGTATTGGGTGTAGACCAGCCCGCAGCTCTACATAAGTCGGTGAGTGAGGCCCCTTTAGCCAAAGCCCACGAAGCAGCAAAGCCGCGAGTGGGGTGGGCCCTCAGATGGAGAGGGCAGGGAACCTCACACACCTCATAAGCATGGCGAATGGCCTCCACTAGCCAGTGGGCAAGCCGTTGCTTGGAGACCGCGGAACCCTTACGCTGGCCTCCGAAACATACAAAGAGCTGCTGGGAGCACCGAAGCTCCCGAGTTCTGTCCAGATAGATCCGAAGTGCTCTCACAGGACAAGGAACCCTGGGCTGGGTCTGCTTCCTCCCGGGTCAGAGCTTGCAGGGTCACCACCTGGTCCCGGAAGGGGACGGATGGGACCTTGGGGATGAATCCGGGCCTGGGTCTGATGGTAACCAGAAAATCACCAGGGCCGAATTCCAGGCAGGATTCGTCGGCGGACAGTGCCTGGAGATCTCCCACCCTCTTAATTGAGGCCAAGGCAAGCAGGAGTGCGGTCTTCAATGAGAGGACACGCAGTTCCGCTGAGTGCAAGGGCTCAAAAGGAGACTTCCGCAGCCCAGACAGGGCGACGGAGAGGTCCCAAGAGGGAACAGAGGGAGGTCTAGGCGGCCTAAGACGCCTAGTTCCCTTGAGAAATCTCACCGTCAGTTCGTGGCTGCCCACTGATTTCCCTTCGACCCGAAGGTGGAAGGCAGAAATAGCGGCGGCGTAGACCTTGAGGGACGATGGGGACAGCCCCCGATCGAACCTCTCCTGGAGAAAGGTCAACACAACTCTGGTGGGGCACATTCTGGGGTCTTCCTGATGGGAGGAACACCAATCGACGAACCGACCCCACTTGCCAGCGTAGCATGCTCGGGTAGAGGGTGCTAGCGCGTGGTCTAACGTTCTCACCATGGAGGGTGGTAGAGGCTCGGGGTCCACCGCGGACACATATGCCATACATGGAGGGCTCAGAGGTCTGGCCGCGGGTGCCTGTATCCCGCCCCCTGAGTCAGGAGGTCTGGACTCAGGGGGATCGGCCAGGGAGGGGCTGTCACGAGCGCAGAAAGGTCCGGGAACCAGGCTCTGTTCGGCCAAAGGGGCGCGACCAGAAGCAGTTCTCGCTCGTCCTCCCTGACCTTGCACAGTAACTGTGCTAGAAGCCTCACTGTGGGAAACGCGTATAAGCATTTGTTGCGGGGTCAGCAGTGTGCCAGCGCATCTGTCCCGAGAGGAGCCAGGGACAGGGAGTAGAAAAGCCGGCAATGGGTGTTCTGCCGGGAGGCAAACAGGTCTACCTGGGCCTCGCCGAAGATATCCCATATCTGCTGAACAGCCCGAGGATGGAGCCGCCATTCTCCCGCCGTGGGGTGAAACCTGGACAGCGAATCCGCGATCTGGTTGCACTCGCCGGGGATGTAACAGGCTTTGAGCTACAGAAGTCTGCTCTGACTCCAGAGGAGCAGTCGTTGGGCGAGGTAGTGCAGAGCACGGGAGCGCACACCGCCCTGGCGGTTGATGTACGCTACTACCGCAGTGCTGTCGGTCCTGACCAGCACGTGCCGCCCCCGGAGGAGCGGGCAGAAGCGCCGTAGCGCTAGACTGCGACTGCTCGAGACGGTTGATGTGCCAGCGAGAAAGCCGTCCGATCCAGGAACGGACTCTCGGTGGGAACCGCACACAGCGCTAACCGGTCTTGGAGGCGTCGGTGGTGACCACCATGCGGTCGGGGGGACTCGAAAGAGGCACCCCGGACCGTAGGAAGCACTCCGAGTTCCAGACCTTCCAGGTAAGGGGCGCCTGTAGGTGGACAGGCGTAGAGGCGGTAGAGACCTTTAATGGCCTTGAGGGCAAGACCGAAGGGTAGGACCTTGTACTGGTATGCATGGCCTTCGAAACAGAACCTTAGAAAGGGTCTGTGTCTCGGTACCACTTCTACCTGGAAGTACGCATCCTTCAGGTTGATTGTTGCGAACCAATCTCCAGGACGGATGCATGGTAGAATGCAGCGGACCGTCAGCATCTTGAACCGGTACTTGGCCAGGTGCCGGTTTAGGCGCCTCAGATCCAAGATTGGTCGCAGCCCGCCTGATTTCTTGGGGACCAGGAAGTAGGGGCTGTAAAACCCACGTTCCATATCGGCTGGGGGTACCGGCTCGATCGCGCCTTTGTTCAAAAGGGCGTCGATCTCCTCTCGCAGGAGTGAGGCGCCTGTTCGGGGAACAGGAGTGTGAAACACACCTCGAAACCTGGGGGCGGACACGAACTGAATCGTGTAGCCCTGCCGGATTGTCCGGACCACCCACTGTGAGACCCCGGGAAGCTTCCGCCAGGCTCCCAGGTAAGCTGACAGGGGGTGTGGTCGGGACGTGCCGATGGTCCCCACGGCGGGGCCGCCCGGAGGCGGGCTTGTGGGCGGAATCACCAGGGACGAACCCTGGGGGATGGTCAGATGAGGGCAGGGGTGGTGTGCCCCCGCGCTCTCTGCCATAGCCAGCGGAGCTCGCTCCCAAGTCGGGGTCTTCGTCGGAGACCGAGGAAGAGGAACCCCAGACCGCAGGGCATGCGAGTCCGCTATTCTCGAGAAGGAAGTGAGATCTATCTTTGACACAATAGGTGCCGCCGTCCCGAAGGACGGCAGCGAGGAGTGTGTGGTGGACTCCCCCCCCCCTGGGGGAGCTGGGTCGTTGACAGGACCCAAAGAAGAGCTCATTCCTTCCCGAGTCGCCAACCTCAGGGGCGCTTCTTGCTAGAAGCCCTCGTCTGCCGTCGAGAACCCTCTGAGGTTGACTGCGACTTTCGTCGTGCAGGGGTCTTCCTCGGACCAGAGGTCGAAGGGTGAGACCGTGACGAGAGTCGCTCTCTTTGGCGTCGCACAGGCGGAGAGGGGTCCGGCACAGAAGCGGCAGGAGCCCGCCGCTTCCGACGCGGGACCATGAGCTCACCCAGACCCTCCGCCTGTTTCCTGATCGTGGAGACCTTTGACGCAAAATCATCCACGGCGATGCCAAAGAGGCCATCTTGGGAGACAGGTGCATCCAGAAACCGAGTTCGGTCATCGGGAAGCATAGAGGCCTGCTCCAACCAAAGATGGCGCTCCTGTACCACGAGAGTGGCCATCGTGCGACCAATATTCAGCGCTGCTGATTTTGTAGCACGAAGCGCAAAATCAGTGGCTGAACGTAAGTCCTTTACGGACTGTTGGTCACCTCCCCTTGGTGCATGTCACGGAGGACCTTGGCCTGAAAGACCTGTAAGGTCGCCATAGCATGCAACGATGCAGCAGCTTGACCCGCAGCTGAATAAGCTTTCGCCATCAGGGCAGACGAAAACTTTCCAGCTTTGGAGGGCACACTTGGGCGAGCCCGCCAAGCGGCAGCACTGCCGGGGCACAAGTGTACCGCGACAGCCTGCTCCACTCGCGGAATCGCGGAGTATCCCCTAGCTGCTGCATCATCCAAGGCGGAGAAGGGGGAGGAGCTGGAAGCCCTGGCAGACAGGGGAGCCCGCCAGAATTTTGTGAGCTCCTCGTGCACCTCCGGGAAGAAAGGAACCGCGGGAGCGCGAGGGATCGTGCCCTGGCGCTTACCCAGGAACCAATCGTCCAACCGCGACGGCGCTGAGCTAGAGAGCACAGGCACCTCTAGCTCAATTGCGGTCGCGGCTTTGGAGAGCACCGCGAAAGCATCGAGCTCCGGCTCGGCCACGACCCCGGAGGGTGGAAGCTCTGAGCTGGAACAACTTTAAGACCGCGCCCCTTCCGATGCTGCGATGGACAGCAGATCGTCAGCAGGATCACACGAGTGGCCGGGTAACGCCGAAGCGCTATCCGAATCATTCGCGGACCAGACGGGGAGCACGCTCGGCGTTTGGGGATGGTGCGAGGAGTCACCTGACACCGCTCTACCCAAAACATCCGGTGAGCGTACAGCCAGCTCGCCCCGAGTCGTAGGAGCGCCTGAAGCCGAAGCTTCGGCGTCCTCTTCCTCGAAGAAAGACCGTCTGTATCTCAGCGTGCGGGCCGGCAGAGCGTTGCAATGCACACACTCTCGCCTCACGAACGCTGCACAGGCGTGTTGGAAGCCCAAACACTCTACACAGCGATCATGACCGTCTTTCGACGAGATAAATCCACCGCAGTTAGGAGTACTGCACGTTTTACTCATCGTGTCGAGAAAAATGGACAGGATAATGAGAAAACGGCAAAAACACACTGGACAGGCTTGCTTGCTAAGATCTGAGGAGCCGGCGTGGTGGCGTGCTAATTCTGGGACTTAGCAGAGGTCAACACCAATGTGCCAAGGTAAGCAACCTACTAATCTTTGCAAGCTGGTAGCGTCAAAGTTAGGAGAGAGAGTCACACTCAGTCAGCTCCGAAGGAAAATTGCATACTGGTGGCGTAGGCACGCCCGGCTTTATACCCGGCTGATTGCTAGTCAATCACCTACGCCTGCAAATTAATTGCCCGTTGATATGTTCGGCAGTCGCTCCCACAGGTGATTCGCTCCCATTCAGTCGGTCTAATCCCGACTAACGTCTCCGGGACCGACTGAAAGGGAACGTGTTTTTTGGCCAATTCAACATCCTTTACTCTTACCCAGTGTTCTTGACTGTCAAATTAACTTATCCACACCACCCCCCAAGAACCCATCTTCATTTTGATACCAAGATTTGCAGTTTAGACCTTGTAAAAGCTGAGAAATGCCTTATAAAGTGAAGGCATAGGATTTTCGGAAAATAGGCCTTGGAGCTTAAGAGGTTAAAATGAACACAAGGATTCAAAGTCTGTTCCAAAAGGTCTGTTCCAAAACATCTGTTAAACGTAAAAGCAGGGCTTATTCTGAAAAACAAGACGGGTTATTTTGGACACTGGTATTGCTCTAAAGAAGCAGAGCTCTCCTTGTGGGTAAGTATTTTTAACGCCTTTATCAATGGTGTGTTGGTTGTTTTTTTCTGCTAAAAACATTAACACATTATTTATGCTATCTTTAAATAGGAATCTTCATTAAACAAATTAACGAAGGCAAATAGAGTGTTTGTGTTGAAGAATTTTAGCTGACTGTGTCGCTGAATGGTGTTTTCAGACACACAAAGCTGTTACACTATTGCACATGCTCACATTTAACTCGCTGATCACTGTAAACATTATGAAAAAAGCATGGAAATGCTAGGCATTTGATTAATCCATACTGTGGTGTGGTTGAAAGGATGACAGCTGAGACAAACTGTAATGGCAACTGCTTACAAATTTCTTACAGAAGAATTCAAAATTCTCTTATTTATCCAATTACTTATATTTATCCGAACCACTGTCTAGTTAGAGAGATGTTGAAGGTAGCCAACCGAGATGCCCACCCACTTCCAGAACCTGGATCAAGGATTTACCAGCCAGAAAAAAAATGTATTTATTCAAATTAACTATGTCTTCTAAATGTAAAATCTCTATCCACATACAATATAAAATAATAAAAAAAAATAGGAAGGGAAACATTTGATTTCTTTGAGGGTGCCTCATTGCTTGGTCCTCAACTGCATAGCTGGAAGCACTGGTTAATATTGGTTTGGGCGCTCAAAATGTTTAATTTTACAGAATTTATATTAAAAATACAATAGCCACATCACTATTTTCTGTTGACAGCTCATATTTTTTCCTCCAGTTCTTTTTGCCGATCGTTGCACTATACTGTTTGTGTGGTCTGATGTCACGCGGGATGATGCGGGATGAACGCTTTACAGTCTTTGGCTCAGTCCAAAATTTTTATTTTGAAAATTTCATACAAATTATATGAATAATATCCTTATTTAGAGCATGCAAAATTATT
The DNA here is from genome assembly GCA_007224835.1 of Danionella cerebrum. Taxonomy (NCBI): domain Eukaryota; kingdom Metazoa; phylum Chordata; class Actinopteri; order Cypriniformes; family Danionidae; genus Danionella; species Danionella cerebrum. Next base: position 38,366 of record SRMA01027069.1, on the reverse strand, counting down.
TGACAAAAAAAAAGTAGAAACAATAATTACTTGAACCAATTTGCACTAAATACCTTCTTCTTCTTCTTCTTTTGCTTTGGCTGTTCCCAGTCTAGGGGTCGCCACAGCAAATCATCCTTTTCCACCTAACTCTGTCCTCAGTATCCTCTTCTCTTGCACCAGCTACCTTCATGTCCTATTTCAGCACATCCATATATCTCATCTTTGGCCTTCCTCTTGACCTCTTGCCTGGCATCTCCATCTCCAACATCCTTCTACCAATATAACCACTATCCCTCCTCTGCACATGTCCAAACCATCTCAACCTGGCCTCTCTGACTTTGTCTCCAAAACAACCAACCTGAGCTGTCCCTCTGTTGTGCTCCTTCCTAATCTTGTCCATCCTTGTCACTCCTTAACACATGTATTCTGCCTTACTGCAACTGACTTTTCTACCAATATAACCACTGTCCCTCCTCTGCACATGTTCCACTATCCCTCCTCTGCTCCTTCCTAATCTTGTCCATCCTCTTTTCACTCCTTAACACATGTATTCTTTCTTACTGCTGACCTCCAACTTTCCACGTTTTCCTCCACCTGCTCTCTGCTCTCTCTACACATCACAATGTCATCTGCAAACATCATTGTCCACGGAGATTCCTGCCTGACCTCATCTGTCAACCTGTCCATCACCATAGCAAATAAGAAGGGACTCAAAGCTAATCCTTGATGTAGCCCCACCTCCACCTTGAACTCCTTTGTCTGACCTACAGCACATCTCACTGCTGTCTTACTCCTCTCATACATATCCTGAACTACTCTGACGTACTTCTCTGTCACTCATGACATCCTCATACAGGACCATAGCTCCTCTCTCGGCACCCTGTCATATGCTTTTTCTAAATCCACAAAGACGCAGTGCAGCTCCTTCTGACCATCTCTGTACTTCTTCATTAACATTCTTAGAGCGAAAATTGCATCAGTAGTGCTCTTCCTGGGCATGAAGCCATACTGCTGCTCACAATTATCCACTTCTTTTTTTAGTCTAGCTTCCACTACTCTTTCCCAAAGTTTCATTGTGTGGCTCATCAACTTTATGCCTCTGTAGTTGTTACAACTCTGCACATCACCCTTGTTCTTAAAGATTGGTACTAGGACACTTCTCCTCTATTCCTCAGGCATCTTCTCACTCTCTAAAATCCTGTTGAATAACCTAGACAGGAACTCCACTGCTGTCTCTCCTAGACACTTCCACACCTCCACTGGTATGTCATCTGGACCAACAGCCTTTCCACTCTTCATTCTCCCCAGAGCCTTCCTCACCTCATCCTTTCTTATCTTTTCATCTTCCTGCTCTACAATATTCAACTCTTCCCCCCTTCTTTCCCTTTCATTCTCCCCATTCATCAACTCCTCAAAATACTCCTTCCATCTTCTCAGCACACTCTCCTCACTTGTTAGCACCTTTCCATCTCTATCTTTAATCACCCTTATCTGTTGCACATCCTTCCCATCTCTGTCTCTGTCTCGCTAATCTATACAATTCCTTCTCGCCTTCCCTCGTGTCTAACCTGGCATACAACTCATCATAGGCTTTCTGTTTGGCCTTTGCCACCTCCCTCTTCACTCTGCGCTGCGATTCCTTGTAGTCCTGTCTACTTTCTTCAGTCCTTTTGATGTCCCACTTCTTTTTAGCTAGCCTCTTTCTCTGGATGATGTCCTGTACTTCCTCATTCCACCATCATGTTTCCTTATCTTCTTTTCTCCTTCCAGCTGACACACCTAGCACCTTTCTTCTTGTCTCCCTGATAACTTCTGCTGTAGTTTCCCAGTCATCTGGAAGCTCTTCCTGGCCACCCAAAGCCTGTTTCAGCTCTGTCTGAATTCCTCACAGTTTTCTTCCTTCATCAACTTCCACCACTTGGTCTTCTTTTCAATCTTTCCCCTTTCAATCATAAACATCTTACGCAACACCATCCGATGCTGTCTAGCTACACTCTCTCCTACCACTACTTTACAGTCTCTGATCTCTCTCAGATTGGCTCGTCTACATAGGATGTAGTCTACCTGCGTATTCCTATCTCCACTCTTGTAGGTAACTCTATGTTCCTCCCTCTTCTGGAAATAAGTATTAACTACAGCCATTTCCATCCTATTGGCAAAGTCCACCAACATCTGTCCTTCTAGGTTCCTTTCCTTGCCCATCACCTCCTCATCATCTCTGTTGCCCTCACCAACATTACTCTCTCCTTTCTGGGAAAACTCTCCATCACCTCATCCGACTCACTCCAGAATCTCTCCTTCTATTCCAACTTACAGCCTACTTGTGAAGCATAACCACTCACTACATTCAACATCACCCCTTCAATTTCCCCACTCACCCCACACCTCCAGCATTCATCCTAACGACCTGTTATGAAGACTCGTCAAGAAACCTGGATAAAGCTGGATAGGCAAGGTTTCCAACACTCAGGGATTGCAGGGTTTCCCCCTACAAAATCAAAATCCATAAAAAAACTACATTTTAAATTCCACAGCTATTTTGTAAGAATCAATTAAAAATACCTTGATGTTTTCCCATTCATCACACAAAAATTTGCCAAATGAAGTGAGAAGTGAGCCTTTTTGAGAGTGTATTGTTAATGCTTGCATTCTGAGCACTGTTGCTATGGTTACAGGTCCATTGATGCTGCTGGGTAGTTGCCTCCTGCTCTGCTTTGTTGTGTGGGTCTGCATTCAGTCCTTCATACTATAACCCTCTCTGTCACGTATATGTTACACACACACAACACCAAAGCAGACAGTGAAAGTGACTTGTTATTGAAAGTATATATTTATATAAATTGAATTCTTCTTCTCCTTTCGGCTGTTCCCAGTTTAGCGGTCGCCACACCGAATCATTCGTTTCCACCTAACTCTGTCCTTAGTATCCTCTACTCTTGCACCAACTAACATCATGTCCTCTCTCAGCACATCCATATATCTAATCTTTGGCCTTCCGCTTAACCTCTTGCCTGGCATCTCCATCTCCAACATCCTTCTACCAATATAACCACTATCCCTCCTCTGCACATGTCCAAAACATCTCAATCTGGCCTCTCTGACTTTCTCTCCAAAACAACCAACCTGAGCTGTCCCTCTGATGTGCTCGTTCTTAATCTTGTCCATCCTTGTCACTCCTAAACTGAACCTCAACATCCTCATCTCTGCTACTTCTATCTCTGCCTCTTGTCTCTTCCTCAGTGCCACGGTCTCCAACCCATACATCATAGCTGGTCTCACTACTGTT
>SRMA01027069.1:0-33499 GCA_007224835.1 Danionella cerebrum | reverse complement strand
AACTATAGTGGAATGATGATGAATGCTCCATCTCCAGCACCACCTCCAACATGTGCTATTATCCAATAACAACAAATGAAACCAACAACGAAACACCAATGTTGTCCTCAATAGTTTGGAAAATGGAGCTTCTAGAACAGTCCATGGGCATTAAAGACTTGTTGTGATGAGCATTTTAAAACAATAAAAGGTGTTTTTTGACCTTTCAAGCAGATTGGACATATTATAAGGGCACATGGAAACAAAATATACTACATTTGTAGCATATTGTAACCATACAGATGGTCTTTGTGTAACGAAACAGCAACAAAATAGGACAAAACAAAATGCAATTTTTGATGATATTTAAGAACTTGCCCTGTACTCTTCAAAGTCAAAAGTCTCTTTACTGGTTCAATATAGAAAAGGAAATAAGTGAGTTGGAAAACGAACGAATTTGATGACCCTCACAATAGCCAATGTACTATGAACAAAAATGCAGAGAGTGTTACTATACTACAGTGGTAAATATTTGGACCTTTGATGTGTCTTACAAGTCCAGAAGAAAATTTAGCAACTACCTCTGTTTTTTTCTTTCACTTCTTTCAAAAGAATCTCTCTTCAAAGTCATTGTTTCTTTCCTCACTGTTTTAAAATGGATGTGCTTCTTATAATGAAGGTTATTAGGTTTATTATCATGTGTGTTATAGAGGCTGCAAGGATACACAGGATTAGTTACTATTCTTTGTTTATGTACACTCACACGGTTATTTACAAAGCAAGCAAGGAACAACACTCAGCACTGTATAGTCAGTCTGCTAAACCAGGAAGTCCACGATGTCTTCATGGTTGAGGAGACAAGTAGCAGGTGAGTATTGGATGACCAGAAGTCATTGAGGGTGAGTAGCAGAAGAATGGATATGGAGAAACCCAGAAGACACACAGGAGGTGTGCAGATCCAAGATGGCAGATGCCAATCATGGAGAGTCAGAAGCTGGGAACCATAGCTCTGACAACCATGGTGGAGCTAGCAGAGAGGTATGTAGAGTGATTCTTTGATTCTGGCTCTACTAGACCAACAGAATCCCTGACAATGTGGCATATCTAATCAGATTTTGCAATTTTCTTAAAATCTGTGCTTTTAATGGGTTACAAGATGTTAACACTGCTTTGAAATTTCAGATTTGAAAATATGTGATTTATTCATTTATTTATTTTTGCATTCACTTCATTATTGCTGCCCACGGCTTTAAATCCTTTAACAATTAATCTAGCCAGACGTAGAACAGACTAGATCAGGGTTTTTCCCCAGTGTTTGAGCACCACAAATTCAGATTCCAGACCAACATTGTGGTTTTTGGATTTGTGTAGGTACCCACATCTGTCTCTTTTTCACACCCACACTAACACACTTGCTAAGCATCATAAGACAACACCCAGATAATTTTCAACACCCCACAAATGTGTTGACAGAATGGCAGATGGGTTCTTCATGTGCAGCAAACGGGTTTGTGGAGTAAAAAGAAGCAACAGCCATCCATCAGAATCTCAATACGATTCCCTCTCATAAAGAAATATCAATCTTAACAATGTTTTTAATTCTGAAACAATGTCCAGTGTGGGATTTGTTTCTAAAAACTGATTTACAGTTTTAATTGACGGTAAAGAGTGGAATGAATGCAATCATTTTATACCATTTAAGTTGCTATTCAGCCTCTATCCGTTTGAACTAAACTTAAATGTATGGACTGATCCTTTCAAATTATATTACGACATTTGATCCCACTGGATACACAAACACAACTGCTGCTTCTTTGATGTGTCTGCATGCCAAAGCCTCAGCGTTTGAGTTCAAAGCACGCGTGGCGTGAAAGTCTTCAAGCCTAGCCTGACTGTGCCTGATAAAGCCGCCTTTTACAGCCTCAGTGTCGGCTTGCTTTTCTTTTATCCAATTACAGTTCTGATTACCCTTAGAAGATGGAGGCTTTCTTGCCTGTGTGGGGTCTCAGCTGAAATGTTAAGGAAATAAAGTGCTCAGGGACATTACACATGCACTCTTGTATGGAAATGTAAGCCTCCAAAGCACCCCTCCCCCCAGCCCCTCACCAACTCCTCAGAATATCTGTGATATCATGTGTTAGACAGATTGTGTAGGTTATAATAACATCCTGCTAGTTCCATCCGACTGCAATGAGCTTTCCTCTGAATATAGCAATATGTTTCTCATAAAGAACAGCATGCTACGTCTTTTAAAGTATATGCAATTTGAGAGTGTGCTAGCAACAAACACATTAAACTAGAAACACGAAAACAAACAAAAAATTGCATTTGAAGACGGTGAATTCAGTGGTTAAATAACTGTATTAAAAGCAATGTCCACATCACAGCAGGCAGGAAAAAAATCAAGCTCATGACACACTATGTCATTATATTTTTATGTTTGAAGAAAGTCAGTTATTAGTGTTTATTAGTGAATATATGTTAATTTTAGCTTGTTGTCTCGATTGAACTAGGTCAAATATCTCGGCAAAACAACACATTTTAATCTCTGCAAATATTATATTCAGGTGTATGATCAATCAATTATATCAAACAGGCGCTAATGGCACACATTGCTAATAACCCAGTTATGAACTGAAACCGATACAGCTGTGGAGGAAGCTTAAAACTGGGTGATAAATAGTTAAACTCTGCAAAGATACAGACAAGATACTGATACTGATACAAGATACTGCATCAACAAGGTCTCTCATGGACAAAGACTTATCTACTGCCAAGAAAAGCCTGGCCAGAATTGTTCTTCATGGACAAGTTGCAACCAAGCCTCTGACGCAGGTAACTCAAGTATGCCCAAGAATATTTTAAATATTTGGCTGTAGCAGAAGGCTATGTCATCAGGGAGGCATGTGATTTGCCCAAGATTTATTCTGCAGCAGGACAATGATCTAAAACATACAACCAAAATTCATTAAGTGATTTCTTCAGTGTAAAGAAGAACAAAGGGTACTGGAAGTGATGGCCTGGCTCCCACATAGACCCGACTCTGAGGTGCTTTGTCAATAGTCCCATCCCATAGACAATTCAGCCTGTAAAAGCAGGGCCTGGAAACCCTGAGATAATAAATAAAAATATTTTTAGTTATAGAAGATTTTAGAAGAGTTCCTAAATTTTCTGCCACTAAACAAGATGGCGTATTAACAGTTCCCTTTCAGTCGGTCCCGGAGACGTTAGTCGGGATTAGACCGACTGAATGGGAGCGAATCACCGTGAGAGCGACTGACGAACATATTAACGGGCAAATTAATTTGCAGGCGAAGGTGATTGATTAGCAATCAGCCGGGTATAAAGCCGGGCGTGCCTAAGCCTCAGTATGCAATTTTCCTTCGGAGCTGACTGAGTGAGACTCTCTCTCCGGAACTTTGACGCTCTTTTCTCTCGCTTGAAAGATCAGTAGGTTGCTTACCTCTCGGCAATACTTGGTGTTGACCTCTGCTAGCCCAGAATAGCACGCCACCAAAACGCCAGCACCTCGAAGATCTCTCAGGCAAGCCTGTCCAGTGTTTCAGCCGTTTTCTCATAATCCTGTCCGTTTTTCACGACACGATGAGCAAAACGTGCATTACTCCTAACTGCGGTGGATTTATCTCGTCGAAAGACGGTCATGAGCGCTGTGTGGAGTGCTTGGGCTTCCAACACGCCTGCGCAGCGTTTGTGAGGCGAGAGTGTGTGCACTGCAACGCTCTGCCGGCCCGCACGCTGAGATACAGACGGTCTTTCTTCGAGGAAGAGGACGCCAGAGCTTCGGCTCTTGGCGCTCCTACGAACCGGAGTGAGCCGGCTGTTTTCTCCCCCGATGTTTTGGGTCGAACGGTGTCAGGTGACTCCTCGCACCACCCCCAAATGCCGAGCGTGCTCCCCGTCTGGTCCGCGAATGAGTCGGAGCGCTTCGGCGTTACCCGGCCCCTCGTGTGACCCTGATGACGATCTGCTATCCATCGCAGCATCGGAAGGGGCGCGATCTTCGAGTTCTTCCAGCTCAGAGCTGCCACCCTCCGGGGTCTCGGTCGAGCCGGAGCTCGATGCTCACGCGGTGCTCTCCAAAGCCGCGGCCGCAATTGGGCTTGAGGTGCCTACGCCCTCTAGCTCAGCGCCGTCGCGGCTGGATGACTGGTTCCTGGGTAAGCGCCGAGGCTCCGTCCCCCGCGCTCCTGCGGTCCCTTTCTTCCCGGAGGTGCACGAGGAGCTTACAAAATTCTGGCGGGCTCCCCTGTCTGCCAGGGCTTCTAGCTCCTCCCTCTTCACCGCTCTGGATGGTGCAGCAGCTAGGGGATACTCCTCGATTCCCCAGGTGGAGCAGGCTGTCGCGGTGCACCTGTGCCCCTGCAGTGCTGCCGCTTGGCGATCTCGTCCGAGTGTGCCCTCCAAAGCCGGAAAAGTTTCGTCTGCCCTGATGGCGAAAGCTTATTCGGCTGCGGGTCAAGTTGCTGCATCGCTGCATGCCATGGCGACCTTACAGGTCTTTCAGGCCAAGGTCCTCCGTGACATGCACCAGGGTGGTGGCGAGCAACAGTCCATAATGGACTTACGTCCAGCCACTGATTTTGCGCTTCGTGCTACAAAATCAGCAGCGCTGAACATCGGTCGCACGATGGCCACACTTGTGGTACAGGAGCGCCATCTTTGGTTGGAGCAGGCCTCTATGCTTCCCGATGACCGAAACCGGTTTCTGGATGCACCTGTCTCCCAAGATGGCCTCTTTGGCATCGCCGTGGATGATTTTGCGTCAAAGGTCTCCACGATCAGGAAACAGGCGGAGGGTCTGGGTGAGCTCATGGTCCCGCGTCGGAAGCGGCGGGCTCCTGCCGCTTCTGTGCCGGACCTCTCTCCGCCTGTGCGACGCCAAAGAGAGCGACTCTCGTCACGGTCTCAGCCTTCGACCTCTGGTCCGAGGAAGACCCCCACACGACGAAAGTCGCAGTCAACCTCAGAGGGTTCTCGACTGCAGACGAGGGCTTCCACGAAGAAGCGCCCCTGAGGTTGGCGACTCGGGAGGAAATGAGCTCGTCTTTGGGTCTGGTCATCGACCCAGCTCCCCCAGGGTGGGGGGAGTCCACCACACACTCCTCGCTGCCGTCCTCCGGGACGGCGGCACCCATTGTGTCAAAGATAGAACTCACTTCCTCCCGAGAATAGCGGTCTCGCATGCCCGACGGTCTGGGTTCCTCTTCCTCGGTCTCCGACGAAGATCCCGACATGGGCCCGAGCCCCGCTGGCCATGGCAGAGAGCGCGGGGGCACACCACCCCTGCCCTCATCTGACCATCTCCCAGGGTCCCTCCCTGGTGATTCCGCCCACAAGTCCGCCTCCGGGCGGCCCCGCCATGGGGACCATCGGCACGTCCCGACCACGACCCCTGTCAGCTTACCTGGGAGCCTGGCGGAAGCTTCCCGGGGTCTCACAGTGGGAGGTCCGGACAATCCGGCAGGGCTACACGATTCAGTTCGTGTCCGCCCCCAGGTTTCGACGTGTGTTTCACACTCCTGTTCCACGAACAGGCGCCTCACTCCTGCGAGAGGAGATCGATGCCCTTTTAACAAAGGTGCGATCGAGCCGGTACCCCCAGCCGAGATGGAACACGGGTTTTACAGCCCATACTTCCTGGTCCCCAAGAAATCAGGCGGGCTGCGACCAATCTTGGATCTGAGGGGTCTAAACCGGCACCTGGCCAAGTACCGGTTCAAGATGCTGACGGTCCGCTGCATTCTACCGTGCATCCGTCCTGGAGATTGGTTCGCAACAATCGACCTGAAGGACGCGTACTTTCAGGTAGAAGTGGTACCGAGACACAGACCCTTTCTAAGGTTCTGTTTCGAGGGCCATGCTTACCAGTACAAGGCCCTACCCTTCGGTCTTGCCCTATCCTCTCGCACCTTTACGAAGGTTGTCAGGGCCGCGCTAGCCCCGCTCCGCCGGGCAGGCATTCGGATCCTGGATTACCTCGACGACTGGCTTCTCATAGCCTCGTCCAGAGACCAGCTGATCCGACACCAGGGCAAGGTGCTTTCGCACTTAAACCGTTTGGGTCTGAAGGTCAACTGGGAAAAGAGCCGCCTCACTCCGGTGAGGACCATCTCTTTTCTCGGGATGGAGCTAAACTCCGAGAGCATGCTGGCGCAACTATCGGTAGATCGCGCTAGGGCCTTGCTGACCGCCCTTTTCGCGGTGTCTTCTCGACCAGTGGTCAGACTGAAGTTATTTCAGAGGCTCCTCGGGCATATGGCAGCCGCAGCCCCAGTCATCCGACTCGGGCTCCTGCATATGCGACCACTGCAGCTATGGCTTCTCTCACGAGTTCCAAGTTGGGCATGGCGTCGGGGAGCCTTACGTCTGCCTACGGCAGACGCGCTCCCTTACCTGAAGGTCTGGAAGACGGAGTGCTTGCTGAGGTCTGGGGTGCCTCTTTCGAGCCACCCCAACCGTGTGGTGGTCACCACCGATGCCTCCAAGACCGGTTGGGGCGCTGTGTGCGGCTCCCACCGAGAGTCCGGTGCCTGGACCGGAAGACGCTCTCGCTGGCACATAAACCGCCTCGAGCTAGTTGCAGTCATTCTAGCGCTACGGCGCTTCTGCCCGCTCCTTCGGGGGCGGCACGTGCTGGTCAGGACCGACAGCACTGCGGTACTAGCGTACATCAACCGCCAAGGCAGTGTGCGCTCCCGTGCTCTGCACTACCTCGCCCAACGACTGCTCCTCTGGAGTCAGAGCAGACTTTTGTCGCTCAAAGCCTGTTATATCCCCGGAGAGTGCAACCGGATCGCGGATTCGCTGTCCAGGTTCCACCCCACGGCAGGAGAATGGCGACTCCATCCTCGGGCTGTTCAGCAGATATGGGACACCTTCGGCGAGGCACACATAGATCTGTTTGCCTCCCGCCAGAACACCCATTGCCGGCTTTTCTACTCCCTGTCCCTGGCTCCTCTCGGGACAGATGCGCTGGCACACTGCTGGCCCAGGAACAAACGCTTATATGCGTTTCCCCCAGTGAGCCTTCTAGCACAGTTACTGTGCAAGGTCAGGGAGGACAAGCACGAACTGCTTCTGATCGCCCCCTTTTGGCCGAACAGAGCGTGGTTCCCAGACCTCGTCGCGCTCGTGACAGCCCCCCCCTGGCCGATCCCTCTGAGTCCAGACCTCCTTACTCAGGGGGGGGATACAGGCACCCGCGGCCAGACCTCTGGGCCCTACACGTATGGCATATCTGTCCGCGGTGGACCCCGAGCCTCTACCACCCTCCGTGGTGAGAACTTTGGACCACGCGCTAGCACCCTCTACTCGAGCATGCTACGCTGGTAAATGGGGTCGGTTCGCCGAGTGGTGCTCTTCCCGCCAGGAAGACCCCGGGTCGTGCCCCATCAGAGTCGTGTTGACCTTTCTCCAGGAGAGGTTCGATCGGGGGCTGTCCCCTTCGTCCCTCAAGGTCTACGCCGCCGCCATTTCTGCCTTTCACCTTCGGGTCGAAGGGAAATCAGTGGGCAGCCACGAACTGACGGTGAGATTTCTCAAGGGAGCTAGGCGCCTCAGGCCGCCTAGACCCCCCTCTGTTCCCTCTTGGGACCTCTCCGTCGCCCTGTCTGGGCTGCGGAAGTCTCCTTTTGAGCCGCTGCACTCTGCAGAGCTGCGCGTCCTCTCACTGAAGACCGCACTCCTGCTCGCTCTGGCCTCAATTAAGAGCGTGGGAGATCTCCAGGCACTGTCCGCCGACGAATCCTGCCTGGAATTCGGCCCTGGCGATTCTCTGGTTACCATCAGACCCAGGCCCGGATTCATCCCCAAGGTCCCATCCGTCCCCTTCCGGGACCAGGTGGTGACCCTGCAAGCTCTGCCCCGGGAGGAGGCAGAACCAGCCCAGGGTTCGCTATGTCCTGTGCGAGCTCTCCGGATCTACTTGGACAGAACCCGGGAGCTTCGTCGCTCCCAGCAGCTCTTCATATGTTTCGGAGGCCAGCGTAAGGGTTCCGCTGTCTCCAAGCAAAGGCTTGCCCACTGGCTAGTGCGGCTATCCGCCTAGCTTATGAGGTGTGTGAGGTTCCCTGCCCTCTCCATCTGAGGGCCCACTCCACTCGCGGCATCGCTGCCTCGTGGGCGTTGGCTAGAAGGGCCTCACTCGCCGACATTTGTAGAGCTGCGGGCTGGTCTACACCTAACACGCTCATCAGGTTCTACAACCTTGATGTAGGCTCTGTTCCCTCTGCGGTCCTGAGTGGTGGCAGTCACCCTTAGGGGACGGAGCAGGTGTAAGCTTGCAGTACTCTCCTCGTCATCAGGAGAAGCACACCTTTCTAAGAGCTCCCCCTTCGGGCGGCTCTCCCATCCTCCCCCCTTCGGCATCTGACTGAGCGGAGCAGTCAGCGCTGCCAGGTTCCGTGTGGTGGCTTTGCTCCGGCCTGGTCCCCGCAGAACTAGGGTACAGATCTGGGAGTCCCTCTCTGGCCCTCCCTTTCTATGTTCTTATACAGCTCCCCCTTCAGGTGGCTAGTATGAACCCGTTCCGTTACTCCCCTTGTTTTTTGGTGCTTAACGATGACTTCCGTCTCTGCCGATTTTCTCTTGCAGAACGATGACCCGCTGGTAGCCCTTCAGGCCTCGACGCGATCTCCGCCACTCCTCCCTGCGGGTCGAGGGGTGCCTCCTTCTGGTCGCCAGCATCAACCAAGTACAGCAGATGCTCTCAGTGTTGGACGACTTCCCCGTCAATGAGTATTCCGGGCAGGGGCAGAAGGAGTTCCCATTCAGGTACTAACGGCCTCTTACTAACCCCTCTCTTGTGTTTAGTGCCGGCCTGTCTGGAAGGACTTCGGGCATGGCCCTTTACAGAGGCTCCCATTCAGTCGGTCTAATCCCGACTAACGTCTCCGGGACCGACTGAAAGGGAACGTCTAGGTTACTTGCGTAACCCCACGTTCCCTGAATAGGGAACGGAGACGTTACCCTTCGCCATGCCCTGGAAGTCATGGATCTGAGGTAAGCTGGGAGGTAAGTAGGTCCAGCTCCTCGGAAAATTCCATACTGAGGCTTAGGCACGCCCGGCTTTATACCCGGCTGATTGCTAATCAATCACCTTCGCCTGCAAATTAATTTGCCCGTTAATATGTTCGTCAGTCGCTCTCACGGTGATTCGCTCCCATTCAGTCGGTCTAATCCCGACTAACGTCTCCGTTCCCTATTCAGGGAACGTGGGGTTACGCAAGTAACCTAGACGATCTTGCTGCAACTGTGAATATTTATGAGAGACTTTCTTTGATCCAGGTTCAGACAGATGTGCAGGTGAGAAGCAAGAGGGCAGTGAGAGAAGGGAACAGGACATGAGGAGAAAAGCAGCCAGGGGATGTGGTAAATAGTAAGATAATCTGAGTTGGAGAATCTGGGTGAAGTCAATGAAGGAATGCCGGATGATACTAGAAATTGGAATGGTGCATGATTAATGATGGGAATTCAGGTTAAACTGGGGTCGGTTGGGTGAAAGACAGGGCTGGAGAATCTATGATGAAACCAGCCTTACACAACAGAGGTCCAGGGCCTTTTATTTACTACTTTTCAATTTGCTCAAATAAATTTAGTACATTCCAAGCACCTTTTTTTAACAAATATTTTTTCATAACGTGACACAATAATTCCCCAACAAAACTAAAATTGTACAATAAAATAGAATTCTGAATATTACATTTTGTAACATTTTGTAAAAAAAAAGAAAAGAAAAGAGAGAACTAACATATAAATGCTTAACATGGAAAATCAAAATCGTTGAAAACAAATGAAAAAAATCCCGAAAATAAGGCGAACCTGAACGAAATGTTATACACTGTTCCAAGCACTTTTTGTGCCATTGGGCATTTTTGTGCCAGAACTTTGAAAACACGGGACATATCACAAGTATTGTACTTCCAAGGGTTACTGCTTCTTTTCCCCACTAGATGGCAGTGATGGCACAGACTTAGGGTCTATAAAATTAAACCTTAAGACAATCATGCATTTTTCACATTTAATTCCTTCATATTTGAAATCCACATTGACCAAAAGAAGGTTGTGAGCACTGTTAGAGATTCCACAGCATTTGAAGCAGGAGCGCACTAATCTCCTGGTCATCAATCTCTCCACAGCACCTCTCAAACCAGAATTCCGGCACTCACTTACCCAGAACACCTCCCAATAGTCTTCAAGATGGAGATGGGAAGTAGAATTTCCTAAATTTCCATTAAAAAAAAAAAAAAACTAAATTTTTTAGTTGAGTTGGGCACCAAAAATTATGTTTTGCAAATTGTATTCTCCACTCCTGCAATAATTCGTAGATTTATTGCTTACTTCAATATGGCTGTTTGTTTCCCTATTTATATGATTGTTGCCTTGGAGACGCCATGTTTCCTTAAGTTAATGTTCACACTGTTGTTATTTGTATAATTACATTTTATTGTCACATTGTTTTGTAATGTCTGTAGAGGAGAGAGACGGAGAATGTTAGAAATACAAAACTGAGATATGTAATTACGCTCACAGTAGGAAGGACATCATCTCCTCAGTTCCACAAATCAGTCTCAGAAATCACTCATCCTTTTTCATCTCCTTGATTTCCTGGTGGTGTGTTGGATTCAGCAGACCGTCAGAGCGTTCCAGCTTTTCTGACAGCTGATGGACATCTTACAAATGAGATCTGCAGAGGCACGCCAAATAGCACAGATTTAAAAAGAGCATTCCGTGGATGACAGAGAACTGTTTAGAAAAAAATAATAATATTAATAGTAAATAAAAATAATATTAACTGGACACCATTTGCCTTTTCTGAAGGAGTGCTGCATGCTACATACAGTATTTCTTTCATAATTGTGTGATTTGTTTTGATGCATAAATTGAGAATATCAAGATTATCAAAAATACAGCTAGAAGCTTTTGTTAGACAAGCTCATGGTGTTTGGATAGGGCAGCACAAGTTTTGTCTCTTTAATGAGTTAGCACTTCCTACTCACAGCTAAAAGGTGGCTGCTGATTCAGTCTCTCCTCTCAGAACTAATTGGCCACCCATCCAAAGTAGCTATGTGGCCAGATTATGAGGAAACTTCTAATGAACAAAGGTTAAATGCATCTCTGTTACTTCTCTGGTTGTGGAAGCGGGCATTATTAGCTGGCTGTTTCAGCTGGTTGATATAGCTTTTGTATTGTAAATGGACTTGAAAACTATCGCTTTAAGGATTCATAAATGCAGTTAAAAGACCAAAATAAGTGTTCTACATTGTTGGCTTTCCTGTGCCTCAGTGAAGTGTGACAATAACAAGATCATGGGTTAAATATATAAAATCAAGAACAGATCTTTTTTCATCCTTTGCAATGGATGTGATTGGCTAAAAATGTCCGCCCAATGCATATATGTAAATATTTTCTTTATATGTCTTTATAAAATCTGTATCTTATATTTTGCATACATATTTTAGCATAAAGTGTAAGTCTCACTTTGTTCATATTCACTAAAGGTAAACAATCTGTCCCATCATATATCTTCTCATTATCCAAACACACCTGTGTTTTTATCTGTGATGGTAATTGATTTTTTTCTTTAACTCCAGTGTCTAAAATACACTTTACATCTGAGATAGATCTCCAGCCTTTTTTAGACATCAATTCTCCTGACTGCGATGCTGCTAAATTTAACTAGTTCCCTAATCAAAGTAAAAATGTCATTGGTGTTTATTCAAATCACATAGTGCTTCATTGACACTGGGGCAGGGTTTATTCAAGACACATAGTGTTATATCAACTCTAAGGCAGTGTTTATTCAAGACACATAGTGTTATATCAACTCTAAGGCAGTGTTTATTCAAGACACATAGTGTTATATTGACTCTAAGGCAGTGTTTATTCAAGACACATAGAGTTATATCAACTCTAAGGCAGTGTTTATTCAAGACACATAGTGTTATTTCAACTCTAAGGCAGTGTTTATTCAACTCAATGTTTATTAAAACAGAGGCAGTGTTTAGGAAACTTGCATAGTGATACATTAACATTCAAGCAACTCACATAGTGTTAATGTAACACTATGTTATAAACATGAACATGTAAACAATAGTGTGTTAAAACATTAACAGATTATTCAACTCGGATAGTTAACACTGGGGTGATGTTCATTCAACTGACATAGTGTTGCATTAACAAAGCGGCAGTATTTATATAGGTCTCCAACATTGACACCAGTAGAGTTGTGATACCTTTAAAATAGTTTAATTACACAGCAGAATTCACAGTGTAGCAACACCAGACAATTCATAGAATTCCAGTCTCCTTGTCAACATTCCCAAGATTTCCCAATTGTTTAAACCCATGATCTTGGCATTGTTAGCTCCACAAACTACAACAAAGCTGTCACACGATCATCATGGTGTGATTTAACAACAGTCACGACTGATAACACATCCATCCTCAAATTAATAGCTAATCCCAGCTTTAGTAGTGAAGTGTTACCTTTAATCAATGATATGTTTCACTGAGAATCTTTTTAACAAGGTTATTATTTTGACATGAAACCCTTTCAGGCTGTGAAAGGCCTGAAAATGCTACAGGCAACAGCGATCAATAAACACAGGAGCATCAGCAGTTGACTACAATCCCATGGAGTGTGAAATATTTCATAAATGCATTTTTTTCTTAGTAATAAGTAGTGAAGGGCAGTTTTCAACTGCCGACATGATACAGTGAGAAGAGAAGACATATTAAGTTATAAACTACACAAAGTACACTGTGGCAGTTGGTGATATTTGTCTCTTCACTCCCCCTTCCCCATGCAGTGACGAGTGCAGCATTTTAAAACTCCTGGCAGCAAAACAAATGTCAAGTACACAGAATATCCAGTATAAGAAAAACATCCACAGTATCATCACACTGCTGACAGTAGGTCCCACTGAAAACCATGGAAGAACTGTGCCAGCCTCACGGAAATTGGTCAACATGTGCAGAAAGTGGTTATTGCTTCATCAGAGCTAATAGTTTTTCCCATGGGTGGCATGGAGGTGCAATAGGCAGCACTGTGACCTTTCAGTGAGAAGGTTGCTGGTTCAAGGCTCGCTGGCTACCTTTCTGGGAGGTATTTGAATGTTCTCGATGTGCTTGTGTGGGTTTCCTCTGGAACAACCCATCTTGAAACCTCTGAAAATCTGCTTCGAAAACATTGTCTGAGAGAGACCTTGTTAATGCAGTACAACAACCTTGTGTCTTATTGTCAATCTTCACTAGCTATGACTAGTGCTTTTTAAACATAAACTCGAAACCCAAATAAGAAGATTTTAGAGAAAATGTAGCTTTATTTTGTTATTTTAGTATACATGCGAGCTAGAAAAAGCACAGAGTCCTAAGAGAAAAGCAAAAGAGGGGGGAGGGGCACATTTAAACAAGCTTCAATGAACCAGTGGCTTTTAGAGTGGCTAAAGCTGAAAGAGAACAAATGTCTCTCAGCAACTTCCTGTTTGTGATGTAACATTCCGTTTGTGTTTTCATATTCTACCTCAGAAATTAACCGGACAATAAAATATAAATATTTTTTTTTTCTATTATAATAGATATTGTCTTTTTCAACTGTTTTTAGAAGAATTTAGCTGTCCCTCATTTAGGTTAAAGCCTCCTACAGAGCTGTTTCTATTTCAGTTCATGACAGAGTTTTAACCTACTTGTGACATTGATGATCATTAGAACTTTTTTGATAAAATTGATTGATCTCACACCTGACTATACTCCTACACAATCATTGACTTTGACTATGCGAACTGATGTTTATTTGAAGGCGAAAGGTAGTAACACTAAATATTGATCTGATTTACTTTCCTTTATTTTCTCCATATGCATTTAGAACATTTGAAAAAAAAAACGTAACGTGTAATTGTTTTCAAGAACACAACTAAGTAAATTTGAGTTGAACATCTAAAATGGAGATCGTTGGGATGAAATAATTGATCCCTTTTATTTGAAATGCATCCTTATTAACTTAATCAATCAGTTAACTTTGTCTAACGAATTCAATTCTTTAATTTTGCCACAGCTAAGTCAGATAATGCATCCAGACTCCTTAATGCCACTAAAGAAAAACAACACAAGAGCTGTATTTTTCAGGTTTACTCAATGAACTCTCACAAGGATGAGCTGATATACTGGATGCACATCTGACAGCCGGTTGCTGAGACTGAACTGAGCCCTGCAGCTCAGCTCTGATTCACGACTGAATCATAAATAAAGCCTAGTGGCTATTATTCAAAGAGAAGATGTTTTGAAGAAAGCCTTTTTGGCTCTGAGGAGCATACAGGGAAGAAGAGACCGGTCTGTCAGGGGAATCAAATCAGTGTAGTTCAGAAGATCACCTCACTCTTCTCCTCAGGACGCAGAAGGGCAATGACCATGAATTGTTTGCCCACGATCGACAGATTGCATTGTGCAAGTGTTTCTGTAGTAAGAAAAATTACTTTAGACACGGTCACACTCTGTGTCTCTTTGCACCACTGGTCTTAGTATGCTTGATTCCAACAGAAGGCATCATTTATCATGGGCACGTCGACCATGACGCAATGTGTATTGCACTGCGCTCAGACTGAGACTGGATTTTCAAAAGAGAACAATTTTATGGACAGAGGCGAGGAATTAGAACACTTTGTTTGGAGTGTGGCAGCCACCGCAGGGTCTCTATAGACTCCAGAGCCAGATGGCAAATAAGTATGCTGAGGCAATGTGAGCTTTGGTTTAGGGCAGCGACTGAGGATGCTGAGATTGAGTGGAGATGGGAGGAAAGAGTGCAGAGGGAATTTGCTGGGATGGGAACAGAAGGATTTGCAGAAGCACAGTCTGTCGAAATTCCTGGGGCGAGTTATGAACTCTAATGTTCAGCATTTTTCACTCCCTATAGTGTAAACCTGCTCATGAAAGCAGCATCCCAAGCTCAATAACCGTTGGGCTGCTACTGTTGTATTAGCCCACCCCCCAGAGCAATATCTGTGTCAATATTTCTAATATATGACCATAAACAAACACTCTCGATGGTTTAGCCTTAGAGGGTTTCCTCACATTTCTGATTTGAAAAGAAATGCATTTCTCATTGCAAGGGACTCGAGGTGTATGATATCAATTCTATTTGATGAACCTGATTTAACTAGTAAGTAGATTTTTTAGATTTGTTTTGTAATAGCACGGCTTGACTTTGTGTGCTTTCGGGTGATTTTCCAAAAAGCATGACACAATTTGATCGCTGACTGGTCAGTTGTTGAAATCAGTGATTGGCCAGAAAGAATCGTCAATGCAAATGTTTGAGTATTTTAAACCTCCACATATACAGAAGAAAAAAACACCACTCTTATGATGTCACTAAGTCGAACTAGAGTGACTCATCTTGAGTGACAATGTGTTATTTAAAATCAGTTTAAATCAGTGTGTCTGCCACATATGTGCTATCTTTCCCAACCCTCTCTAATCTCTCTCCTACATCACTTCCTGCCCTCTCTCCCTGCAAACAACAATCAAAAAAGGCTAATAATTGATTAATCGAACAATTGATAGTGATTAATCACAGTTAAAAGACTGAAACTGTAGATAATGAATGTAAACAGAAGACAAAGAAACTATTTAAATAATAAAATCTGGTTTATTGAAATTTTTGCTTACCTTGTAACCAACATACCTGCAATAAACCATCAATGTCGTGCAAATTAACTGTTGGCTTTGAAAGCAATATTTATTATAGATAAAATATGAAAACAAGCAATAAAAACTTAAAACAAAAAGACCCTTGTTTAGATAACCTGAACAAGAAAAGACTTCTCCAAAGAAGGACGAATAAACAAAACGAAATGAACGGATGACCAGGCTTTGTTTACAAACTCACTATAGTCACACTGAAGGCGTGCATTGCAGGAAAACAGAATGAGCGATCATGTGACGGAACTTTGATCATTTGACAAAAACTATGAAATGGGGAAAATGGCAGAAATTAAAGGAATTTAAGTAACAGACTGTGACAAAAAGTCCTTCCTTGGTCTTATCTATTGAACGTTGAACAAATAGAAATACTGTATGCGCATTAATTGCGTTTTTTTCTGTTAAATATATAAAATTAATTCTAGATTCATTTTGACAGCACAAATTTTCCCACAAAAAAAGTAAAATGGTCTTTATGGGGTATTTTTGTACTATTTTCAGATGTCGGGGGTTTGTGTTTTTGTGTCCGTATTGTTGTTATCAATAATACACAATTTGTGCATATTGAGTAGCCAATGGTTGTTGTGTGATGTTCAGTGTAATGAAAAACAGTGGTAGACATGTTTGTTTATGGAGGAAATATTCCTTTCTTTTGTCTGACACATGAAATCTCTTCTACGGTTATGTTACATTTATTTACACATGTATTATATTATATAAATGATACCCATCTCTTTTCACAATTTTCTTTTAATGAAGTCTTTAATAATAAAGACTGTCCTATATAGTGTGTTTCTCTGTGCTGTTAAAGACTCTTGACCGTGTGCCAGACAGGTTTTTATTTAGCAAACTACCTGCAACAGCAGGTGCAAGTTAATAGGAAGACATCCCCTTAGGTGTATACACAGATTAAACTATTTAAATTCTTGGCATGTAGTGCATAGCTTACCCCTTGAAGTGCTGAGGGCTAGCAGAAAGAGCAGGGCCGTGAAAAGAGCTGTTATCGCTGCACAATTCCACTGATTTATCTATGTATGTAAGTGGCCTGCTTGAGAGAGTGCCCCTTGTCCTCACATCAACACAAGACCATATAGTTGACACCTTGTGCTTTTATTTTGCTTTAAAAAAAAGTAAGATTTTTCTTTTACATTCAAATTGATGTCATTTCAGTTCCATAAAAATCAAAATCTTTTGAAACACATTAATAAAGGGATGTCACATTTGCATGTTTAGGCTCATGATTATGTGGTTCTTTAGTATTTCATCCAATTTTAGTTCCCTTTGATAAGAAAAAGGCCAAGGTTTGTAGACTAACATGACATGCAAATGGGATTGCAAAAGGATGTGTTTCATAGCAACCGTCTTGACAGCTTCCCATAAGCGCAGAAAGGCCTGAAGACTGAGGGATGGTGCTAGCTTCACTGACGCGATCCATGAAGGTAAAGCCACTAAGCACATGAGACAGACACCGTGCTGTAGCTGTGGTTTAAAAGGGTTGAGCATCAGTTTCTTAAACTCCCTAGTGTTTTAGGAACTGACAATTTCATTTGAAAACCATCAGTCTTTACTGTCAGTTCACATCAAAGTCTTAAAAAGAAAGTGAGTCCACTGTGTGACCATCATGGTAATGCATTGGGCCGTTTGCCAGTCATTCAACCGCAGATCCTACTGTATCTTCTTGAAAAGAGAAATAACCTTTTCTTGCCAAGAACGTGGCAGGTCAACAAAAAATGTTTATGTTTTAACCCATGGTTAAATAAGTATTGAACAGGTTTAAATTTACATTTTGTTTAATTGATCTACTTTGGGTGAGTGTTGTGTAAGTTATGTAGGGAAACAAAACCTACCAACATCATCTGAATTTCTAGGCTCCAGCTCATAAATGCACAGCAAAATGTAATATTACCAAAATTACACTTGTAAATTTAAAACAAAATCATACAATTTTTAAAGTGAGAGATATAATGTTTCCTCCAAAAAAGAAAAAACACCCATGAATATAACTGAAGTGATTCAAATTTTTAAATATTTTTAAACTGGTTGTTTACAGACTGTGTAAGATATATTTATGAATTGACGAATGTTGATTTGCAACTATCAATTTAAAAAACGCTCTGGATTTATGTTTGATCGCCTGACACTCTTGGTTCCCAAGCTCTTCATCCAAGTGCTTTAATTTATTAACATGCAATGAAACTGCATTGGAGACAATTTTTGTTTCTTTGAAATAATAAATCTGCTTCATTGTGCAAATTTTTTGATTTATCGTTTCTTTAAACAATCTGGGATTCTCTGAAATAATATACTGTCCTATATTACTGCTTTTGTATGCAAAACTTTGATTTATTAATATGTTTTCTTTTTTTTTATTATTTATTAAATGCCTTAATGTTAAAAGTTCCTAGAAGGGGATAATGTTTTCAGTTGGCCTGTTTAGCCAACCAATCACAATTCTCTCAAACAACACGCAAATAATAAGTATGCTTTATAATTAGAAAAAAAAACAGCAACATTTTTTTTATTTTTCTAAGTTTTAGAAATTGTAGAAACAGCTTCTTACAAAAACAAGCACCTGATTTTTTTTTTAACAATGCACAAATGCTACGCAGTGTTGAGCTGCTCAAGGCTGTTCTGAGTCAGGAGGGTCATGATTGGTTGGCTAAACAGGGCAAGCCCTGTAAGTTATGCTTACAAATCAGTGTAAGGGGAGTCTTAAAAATACCAAATATAAACCCCATAGCAGTTCATACACATGTGACCAGCTGCAAATAAACTTTCATCAGTCCAAATCTATATCTTTCAAAATTCATAAATATGTGATGGTAACCAGTTCAAAAGCTTGAAAAGTGTGAAAATTTCCCAATGCATTTAGGTAAATATATGTGTGTGATCTGAAGAAATGTTTTGCCTTCACTTGAAAATTTATGTTTTTTAGGGAATATCTATCTTTTAACTTGAATTAAACTGTACAATGCATTTATGAACTTAAGCAAACAAATTCAGATAGTATTGACAACATTTTGTCTAAAAAGTTTTTGTCCTTAAAGGAAAATTAATTGAATATCAAGAAACAATGGTGCAAAAGGGCCTGATAAGCCAAGGGCCTGTGTTTGCTGATTGAATCTCAGCTGATCGCCTTTAAAAATGTGCCTCGTTACCAAGAGGCTGCACTAGTTTCTTAATATCTGATTCTTCCTTAGCACGTCTATATATATATATTTATATTCTCCTTCTCCCACCATGACTCTCTTTCTGTCAGTTAATCACATCTGCACTTTGTCACCTCCTCTGGAACTGAGATCTTTCTCCTTGATCTCGTCCGACATTAAGGATGTTAAGCTCTGGCGTCCCAGAGTCTGGAAGCCTTGGATATACACACCAGGCTCTTCCGGCATTCAGAGCTCACCCTTTGAATTATTTAATTCTAGATCTTTTTGCACATTGAAGTTTCATTTCTACAATTGTTTGCTTTCTCTACAGCTGAACTGGTTTCCCACAGCTTGTTATGGAAGTTAACTTGGGTAATTGCTTCAGCTGGAGATCTGCACACTATATTTTTCTCCAACATGTGTTTGTGTTTGCATTTTATTCATCTTATTTTGGCATATTAGAGGGTACTGGGGGAATCGTATATCTCAATATCTTAGCCCAACTGAAAAATCCCACTTGACAACTAATCTGGTCCACAATTCTCTACCCATATGACCACTCATCTTCTCCAACACTTACAATACTAATAATAATACGTACGAAGTATGATAATACAATCATAGCGACAACTTAACTCAAGCTCAAAAATCAAAAAGCAGTAAAAAGGATCCAGTTGTGACAACCTACATCTCTGTGTAATACTTAACTGTTCATCCAATCACCATCTTTTAGAGTATTAGACTATTAGAGCATTAAAGATTAAACTATAAATTTGATGACAAACAAGAAATATTTGGCAATCAATATTTACCAAGGCCTGAAAAAGAATTACAAGTTATCTTCCTCCGAAACCCCATTGGAACATACTCCAAAGTAGATCCCGGACAACGCACACCCGGTGACACATGCTAGCAATATGCTGTGTGATTCTGACTGTAGGCGATGCTCTGATCTGCAGACTGCAGAGTTCATGAACATGTTGCTAGTCCTCCCACATCAGCTATATTTGAAGTGCAAAGCTATTATGCAAGTCAATACTGACTCCCACTTGCTCAAGGCAGAATCATTGATCACAGGAATAAAATAGTCTTTATACAACAATCTCTTTCCCATCTGGAAACTTCAAATACTGCAATCATGTCCTTCCAGATTAGATGCTTTCCAAGAATAACCATGTTTTCACCTAACATGTATTTTGTGATATTATAATGTGAAGTCTGCAATGGACTGGCAACCTCTCGAGGGTGTACCCCCGCCTTTCGCCCAATGTGCGCTGGAGATCCGCGGAATAATCGAGTTGGAAAATGAATGAATGACAATGATAAGTCATCTTAGGTTGAAAATGTTCCATGCACAACGCTTTACACAATGCTTGCATGAAACGAAAAAAGTATATGAATATTTTGTCTCTCGCTAAATTCTGGTTAATTTCAGAGCCATTTACACCTGCAGCTCATAGCCTCACAAATGCAAGAGCTCCTGTATATTTCCAGCCTCAGAACACCTCCTTAGAGGTTCAAATTTCTGTTGATGTTAAGGAGACATCTCACAAAATATTGAGGAAATCATTGATTGATTTCAAGACAAACGATGAAGTCTTCATTTAGCTGAGGGGAACATTGCCATAGATTTCAGTGATACCTAAAAAAGTTTCTAAGTGTCTGGAAATAGTCTAATTAAAGGCTTTCTCACCAGGGAAATGATTTTCAGATTTCCTGAAACCACAGGCATATACAAATCCCCTTTTCATGATTATATCAGTGGAATTATCAGTATGGTAAGATTTAATGAGTGCAATTCGTGAGACATCCTTATTATGTTTGTATAGCAATACTACTGCATGCATCCATAGTGCTTGCAGGACTTCTCCCGACTAGTTCCACAGCTTGAGAGCATTCTCATCTTCTGGGATTCTCCAATGATGTACAATGTCATCAGCTGCATCCTGGATGTCTCTTGTGAGAATCTACTTACTCCAAAAACGTTTGCACTCCAAGTCAACACTACTGGATGTATACTCCCCTGACCTAGTTTCCAGGTCATCCTGTCATCAATGTGCCAGAAAATGGTTCCTGTTCTAGTTCTGGTTGGAGTATTCAAGTGCCGACTAGGAAATTTTATCGTTCCTACAACCTTTATTTTTTTATCTATTGTTTTAGTTTAGTGGTTTAGTTTTAGTATTCATCCTACCCGCTTATTCCCTTTCGGGGTTTGCCAGTGCCTATCTCCAGTGCACATTGGGTGAGAGGCGGGGGTACACCCTGGACAGGTCGGCAGTCCATTGCAGATTTTAGTATTCAATACCCCTAAAATACATGAAGGCTTTGATTCAACCGTTATCCTTTTGTTTAATTCTGCAGCTTTAGTGTCTGGTGACAGGATAAATGGATCCAAGAAAAAAATACTAAGAGAAACATTAAGTTCTTTGAGACTAACAGAGAGGATTTCTGTCACTGTGTTTGCATAACTACCTGGTGCAGAACCCCCTGTTTAAAGTATTAGTAATGCATGATTTAATAATACTGGAGATGCAAGTGGAGACACTAAAAGTTTAAGCGGAAACTGTTTGCTTCATTGAGGAAAATGTATTGCTGTTCACTCAGGAGCCAGATGTAAAGGGTCATTGGTGGGTGTTTCTTGACTAGCTGGTTCTCCTTTGAAAGATATCATGGAATTAGTTTTGTAGTTGCAAACATTTCACTTTGAATGGATTTTGAGAGAGAATGTTATCATTGTAGGCTGATAATTATCAGATATAGCAGTTAAAATGATCAGATCTCATGTCATATAGAGAGTTAATCATTCACAATCCAAACTGTTATTATTTCATGAATGCATAATGTAATCTCACTTTTAAAGTGTCTATGATTGGGTATTAGCACCTAATGTCATAGATAATTAAGCAAAGCAACCTGCTATGAGTTCTACCACATGCAGTGTTATCATTCACCGTGTAAAAGACAATGCATGATTAAGTTTAAGAATAGTCCAATTGCAGACTTGCTTCCCAGAAAATAACAAAGGATTTTAGCCAAACAGAAGTACATCTTTGTCCAGGTGTGGAGATATTACACTAAATTACATACTAATACATTTGTTTTATAATTTGACTCTAGAAAATGTCAGTTTAAAGCTTTAAAATATTGCATTTATCAGTTTATTATCACTAGATGATTAGCTTAGAGTCACAGGGGTCAGCAGGTGACTATTTCCGGATGAAAACAGTTAAAAGGTTGGCAGTCACATTCAATCTTACAATGACTCCTTAGGAGATTTTAGAGTCTTGTATTTACTTAAAGTAGGATTTTGAACTATGGGAGGAAACTGGATTAAATAGAGGAAGATCAACCAAGTAAAGTTTTTCTCTGACCTCGAATCAGCAATCCTCCAAACTATCATTACAATCCTTATCATCAGCCTTTCCGCAACACTTTAAAGGAAGAATGAACACAACCTTTTATTGTACCAAGTTTGGGTGCACATTTGAATTGAATAATGATGTGTGTGTTTATAGTCGGCAAAATATTTGAGATGTTTGGTTCCAAAATGCAATAAACACCAAAATGCAATAAACACAAACATAATGCAGTCCTAGTTTGTTTATTTTTTTCCAAAATGCCATAAATCTATTAAAACAACCAGAGAAGATGAGGTGAAAAATGGCAGCTGTTATCTGCAGAGAAAATTTTGAATAGTTTAATAATCATTCAACAAAGGCGGAACAGAATCAGGTCATTTTCCAGCTGATCACAGTCAACAAAATCTAAAGGAGACATCCAAAATCATCTGCAAGTGAAAGAAGAGACTGTAAGAAGCGGATAACTCTACAGGTTAAAGCAGTGAGTCCAATATCTTTCTGAAAAAGAAAAAAAATGCGCCATGGAGTTCACGTTTTGAAAATATTTTTTTCTTTAAATATTAAACTCAGGATTTTAAATGTTTATGTTTTATGTTTGTATGACTTTGAGGTGCTTTATGAATATTTGGAATACAAAATTTAGATGTTTCTTAATCCAATTTTATTCTAAAGAAAACATATTTTTACTTAAATTCATCAAAGTAGTTATGGTGTTTTGGGGAAAAAAAAACATTGGTTGTTTGCATGAAATAAAAGTTTTGTCAGTGAGGAAAGAAGAAAAGTCCTCATTTTACAGAGTACAACTTCTTGGCCATCTGTGATTTTGTAAGAATGGTCAAACTTTCTCATAAACATACTTCTGATCCTTGAGGATAGTGTTCCCAGAAGACACAAGTAAAGGCTGTTACAACTGCACATCAAGCCCCTTTCATTTAGGCAGGGATACTGCTCCTTTGATATGAACCTCCAACACTCCAAAGATTCTCTTGAGAGGGTTAATATTCATCTGGATCTTGTGAACACTTGTAATGTTGCAGGTCAATGTGACCAAGCAAAGACTGTTTCAATGGAATATTTTTTTAATATCCCTGAGTGAAAACGAGGGTTGTTGGACAGGACCAGACTCTGCACTAAATTGTACTTTCAGATTCAGCGAGTTTGTTTTTGCAATGTTGATAATGCATTCTCTGTGCCTCTGGGAGGTTCACAGGGTTTCTTTCAATTTTTTTCAAGTTGTGAGGATGGTGGTTCTGAAATTGTATGTATTTTTTCTCTAGCTTTCTTAATGCAAACTAAAAAAAATAAGAATTCTGTTTCTTCTCAGGGAAGCTTTTTAGATATAATTGTGGAGAGCTCCGTTTGTACACTAAACACATTCCCTTTGACTTCATTTCAATAAACACTCTGCAGGTGCTCTTTAATGTAAAACCGTTTCTTATTTTAAGTGTGTAGTTTTTTTATCCCAGTTAGTTTTTGTGCACAAAAATCTATGGTGTTTCAGTGAAAAGCATCTTTTTAGTTCCTTTAAAAAAAGGACTGAAAATAAGCTAATGTGCTGTGATTGGTAAAGAAATAAAGTGAACGTTATATGTATGAAAAATGCTATTTAAGGACTCGTGTAGAAATAGTATTTTTTTTGTATTTTGTTTTGTTCACATGTATTCATGTAAAGAGCTTGATTGTACCATTAATTCAAATGTGTTTACTGTCCATAGTTAAATACAAGTGTGTCCAGTAGAGACACAGCCAAACACACAAACTTGCACTGAGTGACTCCAATGAATCTAGCTCCCTTCTCCTTTCTTAGAAACTGTGTTGAGAAATTTGTTTGGCAGTGTATTTTTGGGTATAATTTGGCTACATTCAGACTGCAGCCCAATGTGACCCAAATCTCATGTTTAAGTGACCTGTAAACAATTTATTTCAAAAGTGACCTTGCATATTGTAATAAAGTTCATTATTTTCTGTAATGTACTGATAAACATTATACTTTCATATATTTCAGATTCACTTACACACAACTGAAGTAGTTCACAGAAGATCCTGTACAACCTGCGGGATGAGTGTAGCTTTAGAGAATCTTGAATGTTTTATCTAGCTTTGTTTCTTACGTTTTCTTGGCTAATGCTGTTTATTCTTTCTGCTTTTATACTATATCCCTTCTTGTTTTTTTTTTACTTTGTCAATGTGTAACACTTTCATTAGGGATTTGTAAAAGCATTTTTTTTTTATTTCATGTGTCTATGTTTTTTACTTTTGTCTGGTTATACATGTATGTAACTAAATTTTTTTCCTCTTCAAACCTGATATCAATCATTTTTTGTTTTAGTAATGTCTGTTAAATGGGAAGAGATGAAAAAAATAGATAGAAAAATGCTATGTATAAATTCAAATTTGTCAGATAAATTGCGGAGTACATATGAGTTGAAGAATGGATGGATAAATAGATAGATGTCTCTTTATTTATCACCTCAGTTGTTCTGGCTCTAAACCTGCTTGATTGTTTTCAGTCCATTCACCGAAGATTTGCGACCAAACATTGTATTCGTTTTCCTGAGCGCGCCCGCTTTGCATTCATCGTTCCTTCTGTTTGCCTCTTTCCTTTTAAATCAATCCTTGTCCAACGGTCTTGTCTGAACACTCCGTTCAAGATTGACTGCATTCATTTTCATGGAGCTTTTCAAAGGCATAATTTATTCACTGGGAAACAAGTGTCCTTTGCAACCTGTCGACTCTTTGACAGTAAAGTGACGACACACTGTTTGCATATATACAGATCACAAAGAGCTTTGCTTTGTTCCATGAAGCAATACTTTTTCTTTAATGTTCTTGTTTTTTGATCTGTTACTTTAAAGTCAAGCTAGCTTCTTTAGCAAACTGCATGAAGGAATACCAATTCCTTTGTTTGTATCAAAGGATTCGTTTGATTTTACTGTGAACAATTTAGACTGCATCTAGGTGACAAAGGGGGTTTGTGAGATCGGATCATTTTGTTTAAGTAAACAAGAACTCTCTTTATTGTGCTTACACCAGCAGAGAGCAGAATATTTGTTCTGATAAGATGTCACCTTCCTATTTTACCTAACTTTGGATTTCAGAGCCATTACCTAGAGTATTATCATATAATATATGATCCCAAACTCTAAAATGCCAAATTGTAGTTGAACATGAACATCAAATATAACTTCACACATTACTAAAAAAACCTGTAAACTGTATATCTGTGTTAAATAAATCTATTATGTTGTTAAAATAATAATATATTTTTTTAAATACTGTTGTGTATTAAGCAGGAATAACAGAACCAAGCTTTATTGTTTAATTTTTTCAAATATAATGTGTAGCTTTCAAAAGGTTTATTAGTTTTGATATTTTGTTTAAGTTTTAAACAAACATTACAAGAGTTATGACATAATTTGCAAGGTTATTCAAATAAAAATGTGAGAACATGTTTCATTTTACAGACCCTTGGAAGCACAATACCTGTAAGATGGTTTGTGTTTTTAAATGTTCTGGGAGATAAAAAAGCCCTGGATATTTGATACAATAGTCACAAAATTTGTTTTGACTTCATTTTGCTTTTTGGAGAGGTTTATGTATTTATGAACACTTTTGTTACAATTTTTAGATTTTTTTGCAATAAAAAATGACAATTTATCTCTCGGAATTGTACTTTTTATACAATTTCAGGATCTGGAATTAATGTGTAATGTAATGAGAAAAAAATATTTGTTAAAAAGCTTGGGTTGTACAAAAACTGCTATCAAGCATTGCCAAAAAAATGTTTTATAGATAATTTATTAGAGCAAACGTCATAGTAAAAAATGCTCAAAAAGGCCCCAGACTCAATATAAACTTGACCTACCCGTCTCCCTCCCAGCCTCGTCATCTTTACCTCGCATGGGGAGGTCTATACAGATGCATCCTAGCAAATCAGTTAGTCTGGACGTTTGTACTTACCACAAATGCTCCTGAATTTAATGCAGGTCCAGATGGTCAAACCAATGAAACTTGATAGCAACTTAATCATATATAAATAAAAATAAATATTTTTGTTTAAAATTGTCGTTTTGTTTATTATCGTATCTTTTTAGAAGTTTCTTCCAGTGAGTGATTCTTTTGAAATGGCCCTGGAAAGTGTAAAGCTATTTGGTCTTGAGGAGGTGTAGGCTCTGGCCCTGAAGTACTAAGTGGTATTGCCCTGAAGTACTGAGTGGCAAAATGCCCCCCATACCCCTTCCCCTTTCATTCCAGACTCAAAACAGAGGAAAAAGGGCGACAAGAATTTATTAGGTCATGTAATATGATCTCATCTTGTGGATTGTAATCACTACTTTTTTGTATTTTATGCTGTATGAATTGTATTATGCCGTAAAAGTGTATAAATGGTATTAATGATATAAATCATAGAGCCAAAGCCCAAAATCATATTATATTTATGTAAAGATCTATTTTTTTTATATTTGTGTTCTCAGTTTGCAAATCTAACTTTTTGTTTTGATTTGAAAAGATTTTCATCTGTGATGTAAAATCTGAGCCAGTCAAGAGGATTGAGTGACCTGTCCTGAAACACTGTTTTTCCAGTCAAGATCAACACTTGTAATCAAGATTCACAAAACTGTTAAAGTAAATTGTTTTTTGGGTAATATTTCGGGAAGCTTCTGAACCTTACTAATTTCCCTCCAAGGAACATTAAAGTACCAATTTACTTACTGATTGAAGCACAGATTGAATGTTTCACAGATTTTTGTGCTCAAATGCCGCAGAAGGATACAGATAAATGACTACATAATAACTCCTTTATTTTGCACTGCACTGACTTATTTAAAACGCTAACATGCTTTAACAACGTAGTAGTTGAAATGCAGATGCTAACTGCAGTAGCTAACTCCTCTTCGAAAGTAATTTTATTGGGTTGCACACATTTCACAGGTCAAACTTATTTCAATCCACATTTGATCTGGCAAACAATTTAGAGTCGCCACTTTATCTGACAATGAATGCTTTTGTTTTGGACCTTCGTGGTCCTTCGTGAATCGTCACAACCACCGGAAATGCTTGCAGTCCCACAGTGCCACCATTTCACCTATCCCCAGTGCCACCAAACAGAAGAAATTATATAAGTATGATTTTATTAAATCCCCACGTAACAAAGAATCAGTAAGCTTTTCTATAACAGTGATTATTTTATTACATTACATTTTATATTTATGAATTTGGCAGACGCTTTTATCCAAAGCGACTTACTTTTAAAAGAATGACAATATTTTTTGTCGGTTCTTGCTTTCTCTAGGTTTTGAACCCACAACCTTTGCATTGTTAGCTGCATCAGATATTTATCTGATAAATATTTTCAGCAGAACCCCAGAAACACGAATGCCTACACCTGCGTGCACACATGCTCACGTGACTGAGCTCAGGACCAGATTGACTCTTTAACCAACACTCTTTAGCTTCAGTGTTAATCCCTTGCTCTCTGGAATGGGATGATATGAGGGCACCCAGACACACAGAGTGCTGTTGTAGTTACAAGTGATGAATATTTAAGCATGGGCTAGAGAACTGCTGAACTCTGCACTCAAGATCAGGCAAGTGCTTTATGGCACAGCAGAAACTCAGTTTGATGTGGACTAATCTCTGTCTCAGAGCCAGACACAGCAATTTATGCACTGCTTGCGAACACACACTGATGCAAACACACATGGTGCTGTTGCATGCAAAATTCACTTGTTATCGGAACCAAGCAGAAGTGTCCTGATCTTAATGGCTGTCAGAAACACGGTTTCATTGTGAGAAGCGAATGTGGAGTTAGCACTTTGTGATTAGACTCAAAAGTAACAGCGAAGCTTAATTGAAAACAGACCAGTTGATTCAAAATGCGATGTAGATGCATTTTGAAGAAGTTACAGAAAACTTTTCGACTCGTTTTAATTGTGTTTCACTAACAAAATCTAACCAGTTTGAAATGATTTGGACGTTTTAGAGGGCTCTATTGAAATCAGATACCCAGCATGGGTTGAATAGTTTAGTATGTTTTCAGAACATGGTTGATAAGTCATTTTGACGCTCACATATCCAATTAGCCATCTTTATCTCTTCATATATGCTTTTCTATAGTTGAAAAGTGGCGATTGACCCCAGCAACATAAGTAAATCTGATGTTGTACCTTCAGTCATACTGAGCTGTGTCCTTGAATTTATTATCATGGAGCAGATGGCGAGGTTGGCAGTGTCATACATGCTGTAAATACAGCAAATGGCATTTTTAAGAAGATGTTAAGAGGTGACGTCTGTTCCAACCTCCACATGGAGCACATGAGAGATGCCACTAAAGTCTGTTTAAAACAAAAAAAAGTGTCAATTGACACATTCTCAGAAAATGTTTATTTCATATTTTGTTGAGCCAACTTTGTTGCAGTTATCTGGGATGATTTAAGCTTTTGATTGATAATTCTGATCATGTCTGTATCACAATTACTTATTCCTTAATCTTGAAAATATGAATCTGTGACTTATACATCCATATATCCAACAGGGTTCTCAAGTTTTGATTCTCACTTTTGTGTGAGACCCAACCCGTCAAATAAAGATCAACTTTAACATTTCCACCATATTTTGTGCTAAACAAATGACTATTTAAGCTGAGTTGAGTTCAAAGTTGAGCAGGAACTTGGTCATTGTTTAATATCTGTAGCTAGTTGGGGCTAATGTCCTGCCCTTCTCTGCATCTGATTGACTAGATTGCAAGCGTCTTCCAATGGAACGACAAATGCATTCCATCAAGGGTTATTTGTTTAAGGTCTTACATTGTTGTGCTTGGCTGATGGTCTGGATCTGGAGCACTTCCAAAACTGTATAAACCATAGTAATGGTTTAATTTCTCACACTATAACTGAAATATATGAATTGGTCATTCTTTCTTCATTCATTCATTTTCTTTTCCTGCTTCTTCCTTTTCAGGGTCCCAGGGTTTGGCTGTGACAACTCACTTCAGGTGAATGGTGGGGGTACACCCTGGACAGGTCTGCCACCCATCACTGGACATCACACATATTCACTCCTAGGGGGAGTGTACTTCTGTACAATCTGAAAACTGAATATTTCAGACTGCAACCATTTTTATTATATATCACACGTGTCTTTTCCAAACTAAAAATGTTTTTGTTGAGTGTATCGACCATATGACAGGTGGAATATTTTTGGAGTTATTTTCTCTGAGACAATCCTAATGGTGGCCCATTAGAGTAAAACTGCCGGGCAGTGTTTAGCCATTGGAGAGGTTCAAAGCTTCAAACTCTAAAAGCACCAAGCTAAAGAAGGTCATACTTACATTTAGGAGGACTGATGGTGGCATATAACACATCTAACACACTGATGGAGGCTGACACTCTCAGTAAGTAGGCCACAGTTGATGTTTTGTACAGATAGAACTGGAAACAAGAGGCTCAAGTTTAAGGATATGCCACCTTGATATGAATAAATTAAAAATGTAAATATAGCACACACATATAAAGTTTTTAAGAAACAAGTTACGGTTATGCAACATACTTAAAATCCTGTTACCATTTTTTTTGTAGATTTATTTTTGCTACAATTTACATTTTGAATATTAAGATATAACATATTCTATTTTTTTTATATTATCTAGATTTTGGTTATGATATGAACCATAGCACCATGTTTTAACATGCAATATTATACAGTTTTTCTGTAAAGACAAGAAAAATACTTCCTGTTTTCTTGTTGCTCTCTGTTTCCTTCATTAATATAAATTCCTATCCGTTGATATGGTAAAACTGCATTAATATTTTGCATCATGCTAACTTCCAGTAATCAGCAGGGGAAACACCTACATCAGGTACATCACTATTTCTTGTCCACCTAGTGCTCTACTGACCTTTGCAGCCTCAACACAGACACGTTTTTGCTAAATATATGTGCCTTGTGTTCATAAATCCTCAAACATAATTAACACCACAGAAATTTGAACGGTAGTCAAACTGTTAGTATTCAACCAATGAATCTGGGCATAGAGGACAAACAAGTCTTCTCAGAATGATAGTCCGGTGTTCCTACTGCTTTTGGAAAGACTGACCAGGTCAGGCACATAATCAATTATGTTTTTCTCATAAATTAAACTTTCTCTTCATTACAAGAAATGTCTGACAGTTTCAAGAGATTATCTTGGGCTAAAATAATGATGTAGTTTGCAAGTGTTGACAACTAAAAAAAACTTAACAACAGCCAAAAAGCAAACAATGATGTGCAATATTGCCATTAACACATTGAGATTTGGTAGAAAGGAAAGGTGATGACACATCTACTCTTAGAGTGTCACTGAAAAACCTCACACTTTAAATAAATAAAGCAACAAGTTCTTAGTTTAGACCAGACTTTGTACTTCCCCCTGAGATAAACAGAGGGGTAAAATGTGAAGAATCAAATCACATTAAGCAGGAGTTTCTGGTCCAAACCAAGCCATTTCACACACAGCGTAAAAAGCTAGAGGATAATCCTTTATCTTTGATACTTTCTCTTCTTTTTCAAATCTACAGTTGAAACTATTGAAATCACTGTGCTTTTAATTTGAGGTATTTATTTATCAGAAGTAACTATGGTTTGGGTTGCTGCAAGTTTAAGGTTATTTATTGTTGTCTTATATGTTTAACATTCCCAGACCATTACACCTAATCCACCATGTTTACTTGTGGGAACACTTTTCCTGGGGTTAAATGCATCTCTATGGACATAAAGCTATAGATTTATTCCATTGTGCATCACCCTTCCTTAGGCTGTCCTAACCAAACTTTATTTGGGATTGGAGAGGTCTCTTCTTCAGCAGTGGAGTGTTTCTTGGTCTGCAACTTTTCAGTGCATTCATGTTTAGACCTTTCTTTGTTCAGACTTCCAGGCTTTACTAAATCAGTCACCAAGTGTCTTCACTAATGTCTGTATTCCTAGTGTTTTTTCCCCCCAAAGTTTCTAACTTTAAACTACTTTTCCAGGTTACTTTGTAAGTAGTTTAGATTTTTTCCATTTGCAAATGTATTTTGAAGGAGCACATTGAGAGGTTCTTGCTCTTCATGGGATTCCCACAATCCTGTTAATGCTAGATCACACTCTTTTCAATGAACAACAGATAATTGATGTTCATGACAGGCCTCCTCAGGAGTGAAGCTCCCTAATTGTCTCCACCAGAACCCAATCTACCTTGATAGCATTTCTTTCATGTATTTACACTCCTTTGCATCACAACTCCAGTGTCTGTCAAACCATTGAACATCAGACTCTCCTTCATCACCTGGTTCCACTGGACCTGCGCCTCCCATCATGTCAAACTTCTTCATCTACTTCACCCATTAGTTCCTTTGTCTCTGTTTTGTTACAAACTACTGAAACAAATTCTCAAACCTTCTCAACTTTCGTATCTCCATCTTGATGAAGTCTACTCTGAGCTCCTCCCAAGTGACTTGAGCTCCTGGCCCCATCTCTAGCCCACTCTGCTGAGGAGGCTCATTTCGGGTAATTGTGTCGATGGCATTCGCTCCTGATCCAGTGCTCATGGCCACAGATTGACCAGTAAATTGAAAACCTTACCTTGCTGCTCAGCTCCTTCCTTACGATGGACCAGTACATTATGATTAATGCAACTGCACCAAGTCATCTGTCAATTGCGTGTTCCGTATTCTCATAACTTGTGAACAAGGCCACAAGATACTTAAACTCGTCCACCTGGTGAAGTATCACTTCACCAACTCAGAGGTAGCTTGCCACCTTTTGCATGGAGTGATTCTCAACCCAGTCATTTTGCATTTGGCTGCAAAATTGCCACACAGCACACTGGAGGATCTGGTCTGATGGAGCCAACATGACATCTGTGAGAAACATTCCAAAAATAAAACTGATATTTCTGCCATTATTTATGTTGACGAGTATCATTATTCAAAGAATTTCGATTTTCAATTAATATTTTCATTCATTCATTCATTCATTTTCCATTCCCGCTTATTCCCTTTCGGGGTCACGGGGGTCTGCCGGTGCCTATCTCCGGCACACATTGGGCGAGAGGCGGGGGTACACCCTGGACAGTTCGCCAGTCCATCGCAGGGCAACATTCACACACACACATGCACACCTAAGGGGTATTTTAGATTAGTCAATTAACCTAACCGCATGTTTTTGGGATTGTGGGGGAAACCGGAGTACCCGGAGGAAACCCACGCAAGCACAGGGAGAACATGAAACTCCTTCCAGGAAGGTCACCGGCGAGCCTTGAACCGACAACCTTCTACCTGGAAGGCCACAGTGCTACCCACTGCGCCACTGTGCTGCCCTCAATTAATATTTGAAGAGAGTATTCCTTCATCATTTTTTATTTAAGCATAACCAAAAGTGAGATCAAGCATTTAGTGTGTTCTGTAGCTTAACACCTAAAGTTTATCATACATTTAAAAATGGCAGATTTTGTGGTCCACTAAGATCTACCACCACCAGAAAAAAAAAAAAAAAAAAACGGTTATTTTTATACAACTTTGTATATATATTTAAACTGCTTTTATTATGTTGGTGTAGGAGTCGGTGTAAGCTTCTACTTTATTCCTTCAAAGAAAAGTTTTTCACAAAGCAATTTGTATCTGGCTCATTTTTGAACCACACAATAAACAGTTGGCGAGGCTGAAGTCCCAAAATAAATATTGTAATTAAATATTGTAATTTGTCATGTGACTGTTCAAGGTCTACTTTACATATGACGTCTGACCCATATTTATGATATTCAAATGATACCACCTCTGGCAGACTCAATGCCCTGCGATGGGCTGGTGACCAATGTGTGCTGGAGATAGGCACCAGCAGACC
Organism: Danionella cerebrum; assembly: GCA_007224835.1. NCBI lineage: Eukaryota > Metazoa > Chordata > Actinopteri > Cypriniformes > Danionidae > Danionella > Danionella cerebrum. Next base: position 441 of record SRMA01027069.1, on the reverse strand, counting down.
CCCGTGACCCCAAAAAGGGAATAAAAGGGTTGGAAAATGAATGAATGAATATATAAAACAAGAAATCATTTGACTTTTTTGTGTACAGTTTGCTAATGGTTCCTTTCATCTGTGACTGTTTATTTGTTCTATTACTTGCTTTGAAAACATATTGATTCTCATTCAATCGTATGGCTCCATTGGGATTAGTTTAGTCAATGACCCTAATTACACCTTGTGTTCCAGTGTTGTTCCGTTGCAAATTTGACCCTTGTCAATAGAAATAGATTTGACTTGTGCTGTTGCATTGGCACAGTAACAAATGGAGATGACAATAAATATTAATATCCTTCTGACTCTTGCTTTATGAATAAATAAGACGAGGGCAGAGAGGGGATGATGGCCAACAACCTTAATGATGTAGATTTGCACAAGAAAAAAGTTTTTTCCATTTAACATGAT
>SRMA01027068.1:153409-168160 GCA_007224835.1 Danionella cerebrum | reverse complement strand
CTGTCTGTCTGCATGACTCCCGTGAAGAGAGGGTACGTTACCGCTGTCGGCCAGACGCCGCATAGCTAGAGAACTGTCTGTCTGCATGACTCTGGTGAAGAGAGGGTACGTTCCTGCTGTCGGCCAGACGCCGCATAGCTAGAGAACTGTCTGTCTGCATGACTCCTGTGAAGAGAGGGTACGTTCCCGCTGTCGGCCAGACGCCGCATAGCTAGAGAACTGTCTGTCTGCTTGACTCTGGTGAAGAGAGGGTACGTTCCCGCTGTCGGCCAGACGGCGCATAGCTAGAGAACTGTCTGTCTGCATGACTCCGGTGAAGAGAGGGTACGTTCCCGCTGTCGGCCAGACGGAGCATTGCTCCGGTGAAGAGAGGGTACGTTCCCGCTGTCGGCTAGACGCCGCATAGCTAGAGAACTGTCTGTCTGCTTGACTCTGCATGATTTGGGGCGGCAGGTGCCTTGTGCTCTGCTCAATGTGTATGTAGGTCATCTGTACATGTGTGTACGTACTGCACGCGACCAGACAAGGATAGCAATCGATAACTTGTGCGCGTCATAACAGAGAGATATTTACAAATGTCTCTATTTATTTATTTTTTCTCAGCCCGTCATCCTGTAAGGCTGCGGAGTTAAATGGGAAGTTGGATCATCTCCAGGAGGATAAAGGGGGCCTCGAGGTCAGCAGGGATCAGCAGTTTGACCCTCTTCTTTATGGAGAAAGCAAGGAGCTGCTGATCTTGATCCGGTCAGGAAAATAACTCACACTAGCACATAGATCCATGTTCATGCTCACGCTGTTTCTCCAGGACCCTTCACATTATTCACAGATGAGAACCTTTCCACAGTGATCCCCGTAGAAGTCTCTTGCTGCTAACTGGGATCCATTAGCTTGAAACTTCAAAGCATCTTTCATTCTGTATTCACAAGGTTGCAGACTGAAATCTCCACCAAAGGAATTCTAGAAGGTCTCAGCTAAGTGCTGTAGAACCTTCTCACAGACGAGATCTCGGGTGTTGTCCGAAGCATGTGTGTGTGTGGGGTTTGTCATCTCAGGTCCTGGAGGAAGGTGCTTGTTTAGATTTGTACCACCACATTTTTGCTGACAGTTTGAATACAAGTCATGGTTTCAAAAGTGTGTTTTGGGAAGTACAGATGTGGGAAGAATGTTTTGGGAAGTACTGACGTGGACACTCATTTACACACTCAGGTTGTGTACGTACAAAACTGGCCCGTAAAAGTGCGTACTCCTCTTTTTGTGCTATGTTTCAGATTTAGGAAAACACAACTTGACGTCAAAATTGCTTATCCTTACGTAGAATATGAACTGTGCGTATTGTCGCAGGAGAGGGATCACACAACAAGGTTGTAAACAGAAAAGTTCCCCGGAGGGTGGATTTATTGAAAATAATGAACGTAGTGCTCGTGGGTGGTGCAGTCTTCCAGTGCTCGGTGCTCGTGTCCTCTTTCTTTGTGGTGCTCTTCCCAATCCCAGTAGTGCTCACATGCTCGGTGTCCAGATGAATCGGTGCTATGGGGGATGGTGCCGTCGTCTGGTCGTCACGGGCTGTCTGGAGGTAGAGAGAGAGAGGAGTTAGCTGCTGCACTCTTCGGAGATTCCACTCCCTCTGGCTTCCTCTGCTCTCTCTCTTATGCTGCCGCGCTAATGATTCGCGGCTGCTCCCGATCTCCCTGTGGCGACGTGCACCAGGTGTTTCCATTTTATGCCAGGACCGCGCTGAATGGAATGGACTCCCGTCACACTCCCCCCCCCCCAAGCGTTGTCCTGGTGGGTCCTGAAATGCATCACAGAAAGATTGGGTATCAAGGGTGGGTGGGGAGTGACCCCCGACAAACCTGCGTAGCCGGCCCAGATCCGGGATAGGCCATCGGCGTTGCCGTTGTCGGCCCCGGCCCGATGACGGACTTCAAAATGGAAGTCGTGGAGCGCGAGGAACCAGCGAGTCACCCGAGCGTTGGTGTCTTTCGCTCTTGCCATCCATTGAAGTGGGGCGTGGTCCGTCAGGAGGGTGAACCGCCTGCCCAGGAGATAGTATTTCAGCTCCAGGACTGCCCACTTGACGGCCAGGGCCTCCTTCTCGACGGCCGCATACCGGGTCTCGGCCGGGTTCAGCTTCCTGCTGATGATCACAGGGTGTTCCTCACCTTCCTGTACTTGCGACAGGACGGCTCCCAACCCTGTGTCGGAGGCGTCAGTCTGTAGCAGGAAGGGGCAGTTAAAGTCAGGAGCTCGGAGTACCGGTTCCGTCGTGAGCGCCTGCTTTATGCTCCGGAACGTCCCCTCCAGTTCCGGAGTCCACACGATCTTCTCCGGCTGCCCCTTCCTGGTCAGGTTTGTCAGGGGGGCGGCGATAGAGGAGAAGTTGGTGATAAAGCATCGATAATACCCCGCCAACCCCAGGAAGGCTCGTACCTGGGTCTTTGTGGTGGGGCGAGGGGCTTGTTGGATGGCTTCAACCTTTTTATCCTAGGGGCGGATCACGCCGCGTCCCACCCGGAATCCCAGGTACGACGCATCAGCTTGGGCAAGGTGGCATTTGCGGGGGTTGACGGTGAGTACCGTGAGCACCCTCCGCAGCCGGTCCAGATGGTCGTCCCACGCCTCCGAGTGGATGACCACATCATCCAGGTATGCGGCGCCGTAGGTCTGGTGTGGGCGGAGCAGGATATCCATCATGCGCTGGAATGTGGGCGGGGCTCCGTGCAGGCCGAAGGGGAGACGTCGGTACTGCCAGTAGCCTTTGGTGAGGTCTAGGGTGGAGATGTATCGTGCCCTCCCTAGACGATCCAGGAGCTCATCCACTCGGGGCATGGGGTAGCTGTCGAATTCCGAGACTTCGTTCAGTCTTCGGAAATCGTTGCAGAAGCGGAGGGTGCCGTCGGGTTTAGGGACCATCACGATGGGGCTGGACCACGGGCTCCGGGATGGCGCTATTATCCCCAACTTCAGCATTTGTTGGATTTCCTCCTCTATAGCCTGCCGACGGGCTTCCGGTACTCTGTAGGGCCGTTGCCGGATGATGACTCCTGGTTGGGTCCTGATGTGGTGTTCGACAACGTTGGTCTGCCCTGGCTGATCGGAGAACACATCCTGGAACTGACTGACCAGGTGCTGCAGCTCCTTCTTCTGGGCAGCCGAGAGGTCTTCATTGGAGTTCACCACCACCGGGGAATAGGAGGCGAGTGCGGCCAGTTGATCTCTGGTCCCCACCCACTTTTTCAGGAGGTTTATGTGGTACAGTTTCTCCGGTTGTCTTCTCCCTGGTTGCCATACTTTATAATTGACGTCGCCGACTCTTGCTGTGATGGTGTATGGCCCCTGCCACTTGGCCAAAAACTTGCAGGCGGAGGTGGGGACCAGGACCATCACTCGATCCCCCGGCTGGAACTCCCGGGGCTGGGCTGCCCGATTGAAGTGCCGTTGTTGGGCTTGCTGCGCCTGGACCAGGTGTTCCCGGACTAACGGCATGACCCGCTCGATGTTCTGACGCATCTGGGTCACGTGTTCGACCACAGAGCGGAGCGCTACCGGCTGCTGCTCCCACGCATCTCGGGCGACATCCAGGAGGCCCCTTGGTTGACGGTCGAACAACAATTCAAATGGGGTAAACCCTGTGGAGGCTTGGGGTACCTCCCGGATGCCGAAGAGGACATAGGGGATCATTCGGTCCCAGTCGCGTCTGTCTTCAGCGGCCACCTTTTTTAACATCCTCTTGAGGGTTTGATTGAAACTCTCGACCAGGCCATCTGTCTGGGGGTGGTAGACCGAGGTGCGGAGCTGGTCGACCTTTAGCAGCCGGCAGAGGTCAGCCATCAGCCGGGACATGAAGGGGGTTCCCTGGTCAGTCAGGATCTGGCTGGGGATGCCCACCCGGCTAAACAGCAGGAACAGCTCGTGGGCGATGTTCTTCGCGGTGGCTTTGCGTAGGGGCACGGCTTCCGGGTACCGGGTGGCGTAGTCCACGATGACCAGGATGTGCTCATGGCCTCGGGCAGACTTCGGCAACGGCCCCACTAAGTCCATCCCAATCCTCTCAAAGGGCACCCCTATGATGGGGAGTGGAATCAGTGGACTGGGGGGAGGCGTTTGCGGTGATGTCTTCTGGCACGTAGGGCATGCCTTGCAGAACGCTTTTACCTCGCCGTCAATCCCCGGCCAGTGGAAGCGGTCTCGGATCCGCTGGGTCGTGTTCCCTGCTCCCAGGTGCCCGGCCATTGGGTGGGAGTGCGCGAGCTCCAACAACGTCTCCGTCTTCGACCGGGGGACGACGAGTAGCTCCTTAACCTCCCCCCGTAGTTCGGCGACGCAGTAGAGCAGACCATCCTTCACTATGAAGTGCGGGAGAGGATGGGGCCCGGGTTGGAGTTCCTGTCCCTCAGCCACGCGCACCTGAGCCCAACAGTGCATCAACCGGTCGTCTTCATGTTGTTCGCGGCTGAAGGACCCCCCTCGTGTAACCCGCTGGAACACATCATAGAAGAGGTTAGCAGAGGGGGGGGCGGACTCACCATCTCTCCCGCTATCCGACATTAGGATGACAGCCGGGTTGGATGAAGCCTTATCCTGCGACGGGGTTGGGCGGCTCCCTCTAGGGCTGACGGGTCGGTGGGTGGCGGCGGTGAGCAGGCCTGCGAACCCGGGGAAATTCCTGCCGAGGAGTACTGGCACAGGTAGGTTTTTAACTAAACCCACCTCGACCATCCAGGTCTTCCCTCTGGCCTGGAGCTGAACGTCGCGGGCCTTCACTTCTCGGGTTTCCCCATGGACGCACGTTAGAGGCAGTATGGCATGGGTTTCGGGTCGAGGTGGGAGGAGCTGGTTCCTCAGCAGGCTCACGGAACTCCCCGAGTCCAACAACGCGTGATAGTGGCGTCCATTGACCCTCACCGTCACTCCCGGGGCTCCTTCCGGCAACCGATGGTGGAATCCACAACCCGCCAGCCATTTCTTCTTGGGGGGTGATGGTGGCTCCGTAGGCATCGGTTCGTCGTGGGGGAAGGGAGCCGCCGGTCTGCTCTCTGGTCGCTGGGTGCCCTCGTGTGGATGCGGGTCCTGGACCACCCTCCGGGGGTACGGTGGCGCACGCTCTCCGGGATCATCGCGGTTGGCCACCTCCGCCAGCTCAATGGCCTCTACGGCCTCCCATAATGTGGTCGGGTTTCTCATCCGCACCGCCTGCTTCTGTGCGCGAGGAAGCGCTCTCAACAGCTTGCCCAGCACCACACGTTCAACGGCCTGGCTGGCGGAGGGGCTTTCTTCGAGCAGCCAGAGTCGGGCGAGGCGGGATAGGTCAGCGGCTTGGGCGCGCGCTGGCCGGCGAGGGCGATACTCCCAGCCGTGGAATTGCTGCGCCGCGGAGATGGGGGATAGGCCCAGTCGAGCGAGTATCTCCTTCTTGAGCTCTTCGTAATCATCACGTATGCTGGCGTCCAGAGAAAAGAAAGCTCGTTGCGCCTCGCCGGTTAACAGCGGTGCCAGCGCCCGTGCCCACTCGTCTCGTGGCCACCCTTCAGATCCTGCAGTGGATTCAAAGAGCTGGAGGTAGGATTCGACGTCATCGTGGGGAGTCAGTTTTTGGAGAAGCCGCATAGCCTGAGCTCTCACATCGGACAGCGGGATCTGTTGGGCGCTGGCACCCTGAAGATCGCTGACCTTCCGCTCCGTTTCGCTCTGCTGCTTCATAAGGAACTCGACGATCTGTTGCTGTCGAATACTCATTTCCGCCAGGTGTTTAACGATGTCTTCCATGTTGGAGAGCGTCGCACACTTTACTCACTATTGAATCCAGAAAAAAAACAAAACCGAAAAAAGAAAAAAAAACTGCAGGTTTAGATATCCGGGGTGTAGAAACGCTTGAGTGTGATCCCCCCCTGGGTGTTATACCCACATTCTCCACCAGTTGTCGCAGGAGAGGGATCACACAACAAGGTTGTAAACAGAAAAGTTCCCCGGAGGGTGGATTTATTGAAAGTAATGAACGTAGTGCTCGTGGGTGGTGCAGTCTTCAAGTGCTCGGTGCTCGTGTCCTCTTTCTTTGTGGTGCTCTTCCCAATACCAGTAGTGCTCACGTGCTCGGTGTCCAGATGAATCGGTGCTATGGGGGACGGTGCCGTCGTCTGGTCGTCACGGGCTGTCTGGAGGTATAGAGAGAGAGAAGAGTTAGCTGCTGCACTCTTCGGAGATTCCACTCCCTCTGGCTTCCTCTGCTCTCTCTCTTATGCTGCCGCGCTAATGATGCGCGGCTGCTCCCGATCTCCCTGTGACGACGGGCGCCAGGTGTTTCCATTTTATGCCAGGACCGCGCTGATTGGAATGGACTTCCGTCACAGTATGTAAACTAATTAAAAAAATAATTGTGATTGCTAAACCTATAACGACTGCCTTGACCCTTGAAGATCTCTCCCAAAATTAAATTAAACAAATGCATATAGAGTGCGATAGTGCAGCATACAAGAAAGAATAAAGAACAAAACACAAATGAGTTCATGTTATCGAGTCTAGTTCAAGTTCTTGCAGATTGTAAAAGGTCCACAGTGTTTTTCTTCTTTGTACATTTCACAGAAATATAAAAGTTCCTTCTTAAAAGATACTGTTGCCGTTCCTTGATGACAAATACGGAAAGAACGTGTGTTTCGTGGCCGTAATGATTTCCTGGCTAATGATGATGTGTGGCTTAGATACCGAGAGCGGTTCTCTTGGATTCATCTGCTGATGTGTCAGTGTGTCAGTTCATGAATATTGGCATCTCCCTCCCAAAAACCATAATAGTTGATCTAATGTCCTGAAAAAGACAATAAAAATAATATCGAAAGAGAAATTAATTTTTGTTGTGGTGATATGACCTAGAAGTGATGACGGTAGGAAGCCCAAATCAGATGTAATCTGTTTCTGGTTCTTCTGAAAGCACCCTGGTGGAATATTGGATGGTGCGACAGGAGATTTGGGTGCTTTAAGACCCTGCTACCACATCTGAACGACTGGAGAACATGACCGCTTGCTCATGCGACAGCTTGGCTATAAAGAAGGACAAAGTTGTTGATTCATAAGCATTTCTCTTTAAAAAAAAAAAAAGCTATGATATTATAGTGGTAATGCAGTAACAAAAGGGCCCAAGGGGTCCCTGATTTGAATACAACGAGAACAATTTAACCAGGTGTATTTTATTTATTTATATATATAATTTATTTATTTATTTTTTTTGTGCCACATGACATTAAATGACAAATCAAATAAAGTAACCAACAGCGCTACAAACAGAACACTGAAGCTGACTAAGAAACACGTGGTAGATGGCAAAAGCTCTCTACTAAACGAGTGCAGCTAGATTAGCTCAGGCGTGTTGCATATGAGAAGGTAGTAGACACTTTATTAACCATAAAATATTAGCCCAAACTCACCTCAGAACAGAAAATACTGCCATTTAACTAAAGTAAACTAAATGATCGATTCAACATTTTCAACTAGAATCTTAATCTAAGACGTACTCAATGTAAATAAAGCATTTCTTCTACAAATATATAGTTATCTATATAAAATGTAATTTCCCAATCCACTCCTTGCATGTAAAATCATTTATTTTCACTCACTAAAGAGACAAGAAATAGGGAAGATCTCCTACATCATCACAATTATCCAATAGGAATGTGACTGCAAGGATTCGTGTTCAGGAGTTTCATTTATAAAAGAGTACGTAGAATCCTGATGAAAACTAAACTTGCGTCAGAAAGGTGAAATTTGCATGCGCACAACAAAAAAAACGCGCAGTTCAGTGCGTAAGGGTTTCCGCCTCGTCCACACCATATGCAAAGCAGCTTGTGAATATTCATGTGTAGTGAAAAGAGCTGAATTTCTCTGAAACAGAAATCAAAATTTTTGTAGAGGAGGTCGGGGACCCGAAAAGCAGTTGCCTCTAAAGTACTGAACCCAGTTCAGCAGATGAATCCAAGAGAACCTAATCTAAACCAGCTTGTAGGAAAAACGGTCACGAAACACACATTCTCTCTGTTTTTGTCCTTTTGTCATCAAGGAACGGCAACAGTTTCCTTTAAGATTTTTAATTTCCTTTATTTTTCTTTGATGCTGTGAAAGAAGAAAAACGCTGTCAATCTTTTACAAACTGCAAGAACTGGGTGTGATGGGTGGGTGGACACTATTTGCCCAAATTTTTTAAGACAATCCCCGAGATATTCGAATATGTAGTTAACAAGTTTTAAGAGGATTTTGAAAACATTTTTGGTATCTATAAATCTTATTTTTGGACTAAATGGATTTTTCAATGTGTCCCCTTGCACCACGTCATCCCAACATGAGAGGAAAAGGCCTTTAGGATGAGCAAGCAAACTATTCTCTATTCTCCGCACCTCTCCAGCATCAGCCGGGTGTACAACTCTTACAATTGTTCCATTTTAATCCTTAACTTGAAACAGATTTACAGGTCCTTCTCAAAGTTCCTTATTTTCTGTAATGCACTGATAAACATTACACTTTCATATATTTCAGATTCATTTACACACAGCTGAAGTAGTTCCAGACTGTTATTCTTTTAATTTTGATGATTTTGGCATACAGCTCATCAAAATAAAAAAAAAATTATCATATTTCTTCCCACCAATAAAAGAAAAGTGTTTTTAATACAAAAAAAAGTCAACCTTGAAATAATTCTGTTCAGTTCTGCACTGAATACCTGGTCGCGAATCCTTTTGCAGAAATGACTGCTTCAATGAGGCGATCCCCTTGTGGCACTGCTGAGGTGTTATGGAGGCTCAGGATGCTTCGAAAGCGGCCTTAAGCTCCTCCAGAGTGACTTCATGAAACTTTCTCTTCATAATATCCTACAGATTGTCGTTATGCAGCATTTTTTGCCACACTTGTTTTCTTCCCACAGACTTCCCACTGAGGTGCCTTGATACAGCACTCTGGGAACAGCCGATTCGTTCAGAAATATCTCTGTGTCTTACCCTCCTGCTTGAGGGTGTCAGTGATGGTCGTCTGGACAGCAGTCTTACCCATGATTGGGGTTTTGAGTAAGAACCAGGCTGGCCGTTTTTAAAAGAATCTTTTGCATGTGTTTAGAGGTAATTAGTTGATGATTAGGTTAAAAGCTCGTTTAGAGAATCTTTTCATGATATGCAATTTTTTTGGGCTGTATGCCAAAATCATCAAAATTAAAAGAATAAAAGGCTTGAACTACTTCAGTTGGGAATAAATGAATCTAAAATTAATGAAAATCTAATGTTTATCAGTGCATTACAGAAAATAATGAACTTTATCAAATTTTTTTGAGGACTTGTAAATGTCATTTTCCTCACAAGGCAAGGAGAGGGATCTGGGCTCCAGTCTCACATATAAGTTTACACATTGCCTTTTTTTTCCTAAACTCTTTGTCGTCTATTGTTCAGTGTTCATTGGCTATCGAGCGGCGTTTGTCGGTTGAGAGAGTTAACAGAGTTGCACATCACAGCAGGACTAGTGCTGCAGTCACTCCCGAGCGGGAGAATCTAGCTTCAGTGTCCGATGTACCATTCTTCCGAATACGCTGCAGGTGGTGCTGTGGCTCTTTCTTAGTCAGAGAGGCAAGTATCCGTGCATGCCACTGGTTGTAAGATCCTCAATAAACCAAACCTCTGATGCAAAATGCTTTAAATCACTGCTTCATGAATCCATCTTGAGCTCAAGTATGTCCTAAACCCTTACTGTTCCGGCGCATATAACATACATGTTTCTATGGCACAGGAGCACATTACAACAAGCATTTTTTTTTTTTTTATTACTGTTGCCGATAACAACTGTCCTTGCGGAGGAGTGAGTACTGCTTTTTTGACAAATTCCAAACTGCACTAACTCAGCCTTGAGCGTTGCCTAAGGCTGTGGCTCAGGTTCAGAACCCTGGCACGTGACTGTTCAACCAGCCTGTCTTCTCACAGGAACTCTGGCTCGGAGCGGCAGATGCTGAAGTGCTGTGAGTTTGGTGGATGGGACTCTGCTCTGCAGTTCAGTCTTGGCTCAGTGTTTCTGCACCTCGACGGTGATGGAAGAGAGGGCAAAAGCACGGATGATCCTCCAGGCTTGCGGAAGCTGGAAATTTCTCTTTCGGTGGGTCCTGGAGAGAAGCTGTGTGTGAACATTCGCTGCCTGGCCAAGTGAGTCAATCAATTTTTACTGTAGAGACATTTCAAGAAGTTTCTTTGTTACTCGCTGTGAGTGGCAACAGTTAAAATTCTTCTTTTCCTTTCGGCTGTTTCCAGTTTAGGAGTCGCCACAGCAAAATCATCCGTTTCCACCTAAATCTGTCCTCAGTATCCTCTACTTTTGCACTGGCAGACCTCTTGCCTGGCATCTCTATCTCCAACATCCTTCTACCAGTATAACCACTATTCCTCCTCTGCACATGTCCAAACCATCTCAATCTGGCCTCTCTGACTTTGTCTCCAAAACAACCAACCTGAGCTGTCCCTCTGATGTGCTCGTTCCTAATCTTGTCCATCCTCGTCACTCCTAAACTGAACCTCAACATCCTCATCTCTGCTGCTTCCATCTCTGCATCTTGTCTCTTCTTCACTGCTACAGTCTCTAACCCATACATCATAGCTGCTCTCACTACTGTTCTGTACACCTTTCCTTTGACTCTTGCTGACACTCTTTTGTCACACAACACCTCTGACACTTTGAGAAGGGACTCAGAGCTGATCCTTGATGTAGCCCCACCTCCACCTTGAACTCTTCTTTCTGACCTACAGCACATCTCACTGCTGTCATACTCCTCTCATACATATCCTGAACTACTCTGATGTACTTCTCTGCCACTCCTGACATCCTCATACAGGACCATAGCTCCTCTCTCGGCACCCTGTCATACGCTTTTTCTAAATCCACAAAGACGCAGTGAAGCTCTTTCTGACCATCTCTGTACTTCTCCATTAACAATCTCAGGGCAAAAATGGCATCAGTAGTGCTCTTCCTGGGCATGAAGCCATACTGCTGCTCACAAATATCCAACTTCCCTTCTTAGCCTAGCTTCCACTACTCTTTCCCAAAGTTTCATTGTGTGGCTCATCAACTTTATGCCTCTGTAGTTGTTACAACTCTACACGTCACCTTTGTTTTTAAAGATTGGCACTAGGACACTTCTCCTCCATTCCTCAGGCATCTTCTCACTCTCTAAAATCCTGTTGAATAACCTAGAAAGGAACTCCACTGCTGTCTCTCCTAGACACTTCCACACCTCCACTGGTATGTCATCTGGACCAACAGCCTTTCCACTCTTCATTCTCCCCAGAGCCTTCCTCACCTCATCCTTTCTAATCTTTTCAGCTTCCTGCTCTTCAATATTCACCTCTTCCCCCCTTCTTTCCCTCTCATTCATCAACTCCTCAAAATACTCCTTCCATCTTCTCAGCACACTCTCCTCACTTGTTAGCACCGTTCCATCTCTATCTTTAATCACTCTTATCTGTTGTACATCCTTCCCATCTCTGTCTCTCTGTCTCGCTAATCTAAACAATTCCTTCTCGCCTTCCCTCGTGTCTAACCTGGCATACAACTCATCATATGCTTTCTGTTTGGCCTTTGCCACCTCCCTCTTCACTCTGCGCTGCGATTCCTTGTAGTCCCAAAAGTTTGCTCCGATTAAAAGCCAGAAGAACCAAGAGTCTAGAAATCAGTTGAGGAATCTCTGGGTTTCAATAGTCACATCACAGCAACGACTAAAGCAGATTATTAGCATCTCAGAAACATTGCAAGAAGCTTTGTTTCCAGAGCAGATCTAGAGAAATGGATCCATGCTTTCTTCTCCAGCAGCTGGACTCCTGTAACACTCTTCCCAAAAGGACCATTAGCTCATTCACAGTCCAGGATTCGAACCAAAACTAGAAAGTCTGAACACCTTTCCCCAGTTGTGTGTCTCCACTGGTTTCCTTCAGATCATATTTCACAGTGATGCGCTCCAAACAGAGAACTGAGATCAAATAAACTACAACTACCACAAGTTCCCAAGCAGCTCACAGATGGAACCAGCTCCGAGAAGAGATCAGGGTGCCGACACTTTAGTCATGTTTACATCCCGGTAAACACGTTCATTGACTGAACACCAAATATTTTATATCTGCATTTCATTCTCAAACACGTTGATTGACTGAACACCAAATATTTTATATCTGCATTTCATTCTCAAACACGTTGATTGACTGAACACCAAATATTTTATATCTGCATTTCATTCTCAAACACGTTGATTGACTGAACACCAAATATTTTATATCTGCATTTCATTCTCAAACACGTTGATTGACTGAACACCAAATATTTTATATCTGCATTTCATTCTTTTAATTGATGCCTGAATCCAAATCTTTGTAATGCTTTTGTTTTATGCTTAATTTAATGAAATGTTCTTTCTTTTTATTTTTGAATTACCCTGTGTATGAAAAGCGCTCCACAAAACACTTGCTCAGCCTCTTGCCCTCACGCGGTGTCGAGTCCACTCTCTGTACAATGAACCCTTTCCCTGTTTTCTCCCTCCAGGACCCTGGGACACTCCTCTGAACTGCTGTTGCTCCACTTCTCCAGTTTCTCCATCGCTCGGCGCCTGGAGGTGACCGTGAGCAGCCCGGAGCAGAGTCTCCTCAATCCTGCCACGTCATACTCAAAACAATCGCCGTCGTTTCTGCAGCTTCCGCAGCCCACTCAGGTGCTCACGGTCTCTGCTCCACCACCCCATCTCAGGTGAGGGGCTGCAAGCTACATTACCCATGATGCCACCGTTTGTACACTGGCTCCTGCCAGTCTCTCTGAACCAGTGAATGACTTGCTTTAACTCTAAGCAGCCGATGGATTGGCAACATTTGAGAGAAATCACTGTTACGAACATTTTTCTCTGCTTCCGTGTTGCTGTGGGGCTTTTTTGACCTGGTTTCTATTTCTCCACAGACTCCCCAAGCGCCATCTTCCAAATTTCCTGGGCAACTATGCAGTGCCGCAGGCTCTCAGGGAGTGTGTGGAGTTTCAGAAAGATCTCCTGGTGGTTGAGCCGGATCTGGCTGAGGTAAAATGCTGTGTTTGCTCGCTGCAGAAGGGTTTAGCGCTTCACTGCTCTGACGCCGGTTAAAGATTGAGAAAAGCTTCCACTAGCCAAACAAACATCATGGTGATGGTGCACACATCCTCACCGGAGCTTACCGACAGCAGCCGATCACTGGAGCTACGCAGCAACATTTCAACCGCTAACAAACATCTGATGCCAAGCGCCGCATAAACACACTTAACACAGAAAGAGGGCATTTTCTGCTTCTCAAACGTACTTCAAGATGTTTTTAATCCTCTCCGAATTCTTCTCTGTAAAATTCCCCACATAAACAAACGTTACGTTTCTGTGTTTGAACATTATTCGCACCTTTCTGACACTTTAACATCGTTTCAAAACTAGAAACAAGCAGCGGTCGCGTCATGTAATTAGTTGTTTTGTCAAGTCTTAATTTTGAACTAAATTACCACTTCACATCCAGTGTTTCCCCTAGGATCATGACCTGGGGGGGGGGGGGGTTATGGGTGGTGCGGCAAAACATTCACACACACACTTAATAGTGTTTATATGTTTCTTTTAATTGCAGTATACCAATATATTATAATGTCTGAACAATTGCTGTACAATAACTAAACAACTGTACACTGAACTAAACACTAAACATCAGATTTATTTTAATATGTTAATTATTCACAAAGTGTGCAGCTTTTGTCACTGCAGTGCATCTTTCTGGGCTTCTGAAAGAACATTTCCAGAGCATCTTGGTATGGATAGTCTGAAACTTCTGGCCCATTTATTGAGATCCGCATGCAGGCTGCAAGATGGTCCCCTTGCAGCCTATTGCGAATGTCTGTTTTGACCTGTAAATACATTAACTGTTAGGCTTTAAAAGTGATAACTTATAGTCACAACAGTAAAAATCAACTTAACATAGTGATAGTTTAAAGCAGGAAATGCCATTGTATAACTAACTAGCTAGCTATTAATTAAGCAATTTATTTATCAATTCGTTCATTCATGCTTGTGTGTATTTACTTACTTACCAAGATCAGTCTTGTACAGCCAGTGGGAGTATTTCGCCTCTGACAGCCAAGCTGGGTCAAAACCTGTCGTTCTGTGGTGGCTAGACTTTTGCTGCTTGTCAGGGGCAGGACATGCAGCACTTGGGCTCTTTTCTGTACTTTGATTCGGAGTAGGAAAGCTACACCGGCTGCTGCTCGCAGCAGAACACGTGCTGTCAACGTCACCACCTTGGGGGCGTTTAAAAAAACGCGGATATTTTTTCCTGCTGCGACATACTCTCCGACGCGCGGTCTCTGTCCGCTGATGGGTGTGAGTGTTAGTGATGTGTCGTTCAAGAACGATTCGTTCTTTTTGAACGAATTTTAATGTGACTCCGTAGGAACGAGTCGTGTTGGACAGGGATTCGTTCATTGGCGCATGCGTATCATTCTTGTGGTTTTCCGAGCGTAACCCATTCATCATCAATGACAGAAGACCGAAAAGACCCGAATGACTCGAAAGATGAACTAATCTTTTCTGTTTCCGGCTCATGCTGCATTGGTTAACATTGGTTCCATGAGCCGGAACCCGAAAAGATTAGGTCTGCGCCACAACGTTAGGCAAAGCCAGTATGCAAATATTAGTTCATGATTAGTGAACGATTACTATTATTTTTATATTTATTACTACTGCTGCTATTAACAGTTTTTGGT
>SRMA01027068.1:133534-153399 GCA_007224835.1 Danionella cerebrum | reverse complement strand
GTCAGAGGGTACTGTAATAATAACCAATTATGAAATGTGATGGTGTAGTTTTTATCCACTTTACTAAAACCTATACATTGTTCCTTGCTGTGATGGATTTCCTCCGGGTAATATGGTTTCCTAACAGAGTCATGCATTGTACTGTAATTGGTGACTGAATCTACAGATGAGAAACTGTGAGGGTTCTTACAACCCATAGTATTTATATATTAGAAGATGCACTAAAACAAAATGTACCTAGTGGAACATCCAGCATGACCAGCCATGTTTTTAAAATGGTAGCTGGTTCCAAACAGTTCACAGCTTGAATCTTTGAAACTGGATCGTTCAATAGTGGCGTGCATTAGTCTGACGTTGACCAACATGTACCAACTTGTTGGAGGTAACAAAAATATTTACATTTTCCTTGCAGCTGTGTTATTAAATGATAAATATGTTATATCTGGAAATGGAATCCCTGAACTGAGTAAAGCACATGCTTCCGTTCTGGAGCAGAGCCCAATATCCTACAGATTAAACCTGACACCTGACAATATTCCTCAAACCGAAGAGCTCAGTATTTCTGGTCCAGTCACAGATAACATCCAAATACAGGTATGGGACTTCACTGAACCATTGTAATTTCTGACGTTAAGGATGCTGTTTGACATAAACTGCAGTTAATTGTAAATCTATGTTTTACTTTGTAGGTGTTTCGAAAATATGGTCAAGAATACGGAGACCTCACAAGTCCAAACATTTCATACCAGTACTACTCATCAGATGTTGATCTGGTGGAGAGAGCTGCAAAGGGAAGATGGTCCAGTGTCAAATCTGCCTGCTCTGTAACCTGCGGCATCGGTAATTACTTTTTTTTTCACTTCAAATACTTTTCTTCATTTGATACATAGAGATTATAGATCTTTAATTGTTCCCAGTGTCAAGGTTTTGTTAAATTTCAGACAAGACCTCACAACTTCACGCTTTCACACCTCTAGTTCGTTTATTTTGTCCGGACCAAGAGAAACAATTACCGGTAATACGTTGTTGCAATCCTCTGCAGATTTAGTCTAATTCTCATCCCATTCTCGCTGGTCTGCACCAGCTGAAATGATGACGTCATATGGGCCACTTATTGGTTACATACATCATCCCACATGTTTCTAAGTAGTAGCCTTTATTTGTCACATACACTGTTACATGCAGTGAAATTGAAACCCCTCTGGCCACAAACATAGACAAGGTGAGAAGACAGGTTAAAAAAAAAGCCATTGCAACCAAGCACATATAGATATAATACAGGAAAAAAACAGGAGGGGGTAGGGTCAGGGAAAGTATTGGGACCACTGCAGTCAACAGCCAACATTTTCCTGCTGCCATAATAGGCGCTGTACTCATGGCCAGTTCAGATTACAGCAGTTTTCCATTGCTTTTCGATCAACAGATGTTGATCTGAGGACCCCTTGTCATCCAGTAGCACAATCCTGAAGGATTTTCACATTCCTGGGCTGAGGAATCAGAGAACCAAAGCTTTGTCTTGGTTGGAATCCTGTGTGGGAGAATGGAAACCCCATCCTCACCAGTCCTGTCAGTAAAGATACTTTTTCGTATGGACCATGTGGACCTGTTTACACCCCTTGAGAATACCCACTGCTAGCTATTCTATGCCTTGTCCTTGTTTTTGCTTGGCACAAATTATCTGGCACAAAGTTGGCAAAGGAAGATGTGCAAATATACTATTACTTTGTGAGTCCGTATTCTACTAACAGAAAGATCTGAGAAAAATCGCCAATGGCAAATGGAAAACCATTACTCAAATGTGGAAATATGTACCATCCCACTATTGGAGAATCTGCCACCTTGGTGTGCTGAAATAATAAAACATAAACTAAGTGTTAGTGTCACTTGAATGAGGAAAAGAACTGATATCAGTTCAATGCAATTGTTTATTGTTAAGAATGTGATAAAGACTAATGACTTTCCTTCAGAGAGTGGGACAAATGCATATTTTAAGAACCTGGTGAAAACAATCACCTACAAGTACTCCCTTCATAAACCTATCACCATCACAGATTCTCCCTTAAAGACACCAACTCCCAGAAACCCGTTGTCCTTGATCAATACATTTCCCACATGGTTACTTCCTGGACTCCCTAGCTAGTGCTTACCATCCTCTGCACTGTGCGTACTTAGCTGTGCTGTGCTTACTCTCCAGACCCGAGAAGTGTCTTCAGTGTTCCTGTTTGTTTGCGATTTCCTTCGTCAGCTTGCATCATCCAGTTGTGTTCACCAGTTAGCTCCCTAGCTGGTGTGCTCCCTTCACCTTCCTGGTGGCTGATGCTTACCCTGATTCCACCTTCTGGAATGATCTCTATCCCATCAGAGTGATGACTTCCTCCTGGAAGCCTGTCTCCTTGATTAGCACGTTAGCATCCCCATTGAACTCTATGCAGTGGATACTGAATATCTTAATATGTGTGTCTTCGTTATCATACATCGTTGTCCGGAGTTGTGTTTACAATCACTTGGATACATGACACATGTAAACAAAGGAATTGAATATAGAACCAGAGCTGTGCGGAGGAGAACAGAAGGAACAAAGAGTTCACAGGTGAGCATAGCCCATGTTAGCTGAAGATGGCTGGAGTGTCTAGTCAATCTGGGGCTTAACAAGAGATTGCTTAAGCTTCTTGGGATTGGGAATGGAAACCACATTTTACAGGATTTACAGATATAGTGCAACATGTAAGTTACTTTCCAGGAAAGGATTTTTGAAGAAGGAATCCTTAGGCTGAGTAAATGATAGATTGTATGGGAGGGTAATCAGGGAAAGTGACTTCTGGTGATTGGAATTGGTGAATACTGATGGTATGATCTGGGATGGACTGGCGACCTGTTAAGGGTGTACCCCCACCTCTTGCCCAATGGAGATTGTGCACTGGCAGACCTCCGTGACCCCAAAAACAGGAATAAACGGGTTGGAAAATGAATAAATGAATGATGGTAAGATCATTCAAAGTTAAAACAAAATGTGTCCACCACATATAACAAAAGGGGTGTGTGGAAACACAGGGAATGTCAAACAATACTGAGTTCATTGGAGTGGAGGTGATATATTTCCTTTTTGAGAGTGACGTTCCATTCACCAATGGTCACTCTAGAACTATGGGAAGTGGTTTGGAAACAAATAATGGTGAATTCAAGCTCAGTTGTTTTTTATTTTTTCAATGCCCTCTGCAGGTTTTCAGAGAGTTACTCTGCACTGTGTCGATGTAACCACACTCAAGCCATTGGAAGATCAGTTCTGCAGTTCTCCTCCTCCATCACTCAATATTCTTCAGCCCTGCTTCCAGGCAGAATGCCCACCGAGGTGACTTTTCTTGTTTATAGTCTTTCCTATATTTCCTATAGGTTTCTTAATTAATGCATAAACATAGATTGTAAATAAATAAGTACTTGTTAATTAGTACTAGTTAATTCTACTTTGCCTTGGTATGCATTAAGTTGGGAAACTTTTCTAAATGGTTACCAAATAAAGCCCTCTTGAGTGGGGTAAAGCAAGCAGTGAATCTTGGCACCAGTATGGAACTAGGGCAAACATCAGTGACAGTAGCTGGATTTAAACAATACATGATTTTTACCACCTTGTTGTGGTAGCCCAAACGTTATTTAATCTCTTTTTGACACGATCTAGGTGAATTATCAGCCATGCAATGCTCCGTCAATCAGTAATTTACATACAACAGTCACATTCAAGACTGGTCTTTATTGGATGAACAAAGCTCCAAAAGCATTCAAATATGTCTGAACTCAATTTGCTAGAGCCATTTGAGTTTAAGAGTGGAATTCAGCAACATTCAGTAAATCTCATAAGAACAGCCTCTTATTAGTTTCTGAAATATTTATCCCATTAACAATGCTTGTATTTGCTTAGTTTTTACATGGATTAACAACTAATACTGTTATTAGTGAATGTGGATGGTTGAGACTTTAAGAGATTCTCTCAAAACTAGGCTCAAATGCCTGTGCAGCAAATCTGACCCAAGCTCAACTTTATTGGTTGCACTTAAAGAATTGGCATGGAACAGAAACGGACTACCGCAAATCTCATCCAAGCAGATCAATTGAAGGTGGACCTTGTGTTTCTTTCAGAATCAGTGGCTATAACATTCCACCTAGACATGGTCTTGTCTCAAGCTACAAAGTTGGTATATGTGGTTGGAGTAATATGGGAAAATGGAGTTGTAGAGTCTTTTGAGAGGAACGGAGTAACAAATGTTCTGATCAAACATCTGAAGCATCCCAAATTTTCCATAAAACAAAGATGCTTCCTAGTAGATCCAGGGGATACATAGGAACATCTGCCGACAGTTTGCTCAAGAAAGTAAGCAGCTCTGGATCAAGTGTAAGGATCAGGCAGCAAAGTAGTCAGACTGTATACCATCAGTCTTTTGGTAAGACGATTCAGACGATTTTCTGAGTAACTGTGTTACAGACATTTTCAATGAATGACATTAGAAAGAATCTCAGAGAACGTCATGTCCACAAACCACAACTCGCAACTACAGTGGCAAGAAATGAATTTAAAACAATTTCAGGCTCTGGAAAGACCAGAGCCCAAGACCGGCAATATTATAAAAAAATGGGCGTGCAAAGTTTAACCTTTTTGGAACTGCAACCATTGCCTTTGTAACTCTTTGCCAACCTCCTGCAACTCAGGATGTTTCTCTCTCTTTGGCTGCTGGTAATCACAGACGTAATTTCCAGCCAGAACACATTTCACACTGCAAAAGCCTAAATTGCCAACAACTCCAGATATTTAGCCTACCATATAACTCACGAGACTTGCTGCTCTGCCGAATCGCGTTATTAGTAGTTCACTTGGACAAGCCCTGATTTGTCCACTACTTCTGGTTATTTCTCAGAACCTGTTGGCAACTCAAATTTGGGCCTAAAACCGTGCAGTTGGTTTTTGGCCCATTTCATGGAGAAGGACAGCCCTATCATTCAGAGTTTGTCAGAGATTTAGAGGGAATTGCTTGGAGGAGGTTGAATATATTAAACATTGAGGAAAGAGGGCGTCCACCCAATGATCCAAATGAAACCACATCAGTAGCTATTATCAAGAGCTTCTGACCAAAGGGATTTAAAAATTTGTTCTATTTTTTCATTGTAGCTTTTCATTCAAAAGGGACAACACAAAACAATGAGGTAATGTTGTTTTTGATTTTTGATTCTCAGCTTGAATGGCATTATATAGTTACCAGGGCATTGATGGCGGCAAAGGGTTTTTACTATCCCTTTCAAAAACTCCACATCTACACTGTCTGAACTATTAGCTGAAGTTCTTGAAACCATTTGATGTGCAGGAATTGTGTTTTGCCAAACCTCCATTTCTGACTATAAATTTCTTTGTGGGTATGCTGTAGATGGAATGTGTCCGAGCCTGGTCAGTGCTCCAAAGTGTGTGGACCTGGAGAGGCCAAAAGAAAAGTGTTGTGTGTCCGTCACCATAATGGATCTGATTTTGAGATCGACCAAAGTTTGTGTCCTCAACCGAAACCTCAAGAATACGTTCCCTGTAAAGTGGATGGATGTCCTATCAGCTGGGATAAACAAAGTCAGGTACATTGTAACAAAATAATCAAATAGTTCATTATTTGAACAGTTAAGCGCAGTCTCTAGGAATGCTCTGCAAGAAGTCCAGGTCTGTTTATGTTAGGGGCAACCCTCCAAGATGGTAACCCTCCAAGTTTACAAAATAAAAGACTGAGAAAATGACAAAATAAAAGTAACTGGAGGACGAACCTAACAGTTTAAAGCATGTTTGATTACTTTACAATTTGTGGCATACAATTTTTTACAACCCCAGCTACTTTTTTTATTTATATATTTTTTACAAATAATTTTGTACTATTACACAATAGTTCCACAATAAACCTGTTTTTGTAAAAAAATCTGACTATTAAATTGTCATGTGACAGACCTGAAATTGTCACAAATTGAGTCATAACACAGTTCTTGTACTTCCAAAGGTTTATAGAGGTCAATTAGGGGTCTGTAAAATAAAACTGACAATCGCCCAATTTAGTATTTGAATTACCGTTCAAATTTTCTC
This sequence comes from Danionella cerebrum, assembly GCA_007224835.1. Lineage (NCBI taxonomy): Eukaryota > Metazoa > Chordata > Actinopteri > Cypriniformes > Danionidae > Danionella > Danionella cerebrum. The sequence goes on along the minus strand of SRMA01027068.1, from coordinate 147,302 downwards.
ATAACTCTTGTAATATTCATTTAAAACCAAACTATATAAAAACAAATAACCTTTTTGAAACCTACACATTATATTTGAAAATAAAATTAAACAAGGTGGGTTACTTCATTCTTGTTTAAGTCCAGGTACAATAATAAAAATGCGTCAAAGCTGTAATAAACATTAGAATGTTGTCAGTCTGATATCATTGAGGTAAAATCATTGACCACTCACTTGTTCCATCCTGTGCACTGGACACAAACAACTGCCAATACAACCAGTATTGGTAAATCCCTTGCATGGCAGTGGCAGTGCCCAGCCAGCCAATCACAATAAAGTGTATCCATCATTTAAAAGCCAAAACTGTGTTTGTGTGGAAATGGTTTCAAGTCATATGCTGCTTCCTGGAAGTGAGAGAAATCGCGCTGGCACTCAGACGTAGAATGTACATTCACTTTAATAACCAAAGAAATAACTAGGATCCAGAACTCGTTTCAGAGTACGGTGTCATGAAAGACGAGAAACAGGACACAAGTGGTCCCAGTAGGGAGCTGGCGTAGTGTAGGATCCCCTGGGAGCTGGACACTCTGCCGTGTAAGCCCGCAGGGTCATTGGGCGAGGAAGGTTGACCACAGTAGACACAGCTTCTCCAGTGACCAGCTCCACTGAAGAAGCTCTTGAACCAATCTAGTCAAGGGACCAGAAATACACCCTGGAGAAACAGTCACTATTGAAGGAGGATCTGAGGATCTGGAGCTGAAGCTGCAGGAGGATCAGAAATAAACCAGCGCCTGGATGAGAACACAGCCCAGAGGTTGACACCCAGGGGGTGCTCAGACATACCTCTTCATCCAGGCTGGAGAGATCTGGAACGGTACCTGAAAACCAGCGTGATCCATCTTCCTGTTTGTAGGTCGATCAACCTGTTATATGCTGCTCCGCGGAAGTGAGAAGAAGCACGCTGGCGCTCAAATGTTCACTTTAATAACCAATCAAAGAACTTAAGAGCACCAGGAAACACTGGGAGAAAGGAAACATCAATAACTGACAGCCAGACAATGAAACAGAGGGGTTTAAATACACAAGAGGACCAGGGTAAACGAGGGACACAGCCAGACAGACAAAGTTTAGAAACAGTCGATGGTTTATTATTTACAGTTCAGTTGATTTGTGATCTTGTTTTAAGGCCCCAGTGTTCAACACTGCTTCCCTTCTAATTCCTCGCTCCAAAATGGCTCCAGTTTACATTTGGAGTTCCATAGCTGGCGAGTGCTCCAAGTCCTGCGGAAACGGTAACAAGACCAAAGAAATGTAAATAAACAAAAACAGCTAATATTAGTAACGAGCTTTTCATTGCGAACGTTCACAGGATCTCAGCAACTCCGGTTCCCTTGTGTGGATCGTCTATCACGTCTGGAAGTCCCAGAGTTCCTTTGTGATTCAACCACTAAACCAAAACCGAGCATCCAGTCTTGTAGCTTATCGGAATGCCCCGTGAAGTAAGTGCTGCATTAAGCTACCATAAACTGATGCTGTCTGTGTGTCTTGTGGAGGTGGTCTAGCAAAGAGACTCCTGTACTGTTCAAGAGATGGAGACACGGATGCAGTGGTGGGGGATTCTGCTTATGATTTTGTGGCCAGACCATCAGAGATTGTTGAGTGTCATACAGAAAGGTGTCCAGCCAGGTAGATCACCAGCTTGTAGGCAAATCTGACCACTACTGATCATGAAAAGAAACTAAACGAATCGATGTCTGGGTGTTCAAGCTGTGCTGATTTTGTTTTTCTGACTGAAAAGATTGAAGTTTGAACATTTTACATTTCTATGCAGTAGAAAAGGAAATGTTAAAACCACATGATGACCCTCTGCTCTCTCTCTCTCTCTCTCTCTCTGTCTTGTGAAGCAAACCCACCTAAGTTGACCACTTAAGGGTGCTCACAAAAAAACCAGCAGCTTCTATAGACATTTAACTCCTAATTTTACATAAAACGATACAATGAAACCCTTCAAATCAATGTAATTACTTTGGCCTATTGTGACAGCTGTTGGGGGGTTAACTTGTTTTAGTTTTAATTTTTTATTATTATTATTATTATTATTAAAAACTCCTCTATTTTTTTTTTTTATAAAAACCTCATTCAATCTCTTCATTTTCTAGCCCAGACTTATTCTGGAAACGGTTTTAATTCGGAAAACTTCGTAACCCAGTTACTCGCCTATTGATTACTGATTTGTATATTCATGACGTGTATGCAAAGTTACTGTCTGACGGTCGCCGTAGACGTGAGGCAGATTATAGAGAATAATTACGAGCAACTATACTGAGCGATCAATTTTATTAAAGTAACATTAACTGCAATGGCGTTTAGAGGAAATGTATTGCAACTTTATGTGTATGAGCCAAAATCTGATCCCGAATCAGATGCAAACCCACCTCGCCTGCATCGAGTGGCCTGGGCATTAAATTTAATAAATACACTAGAACTGTAGATTAACAAGCCACTAAAGAAAAGACTTCATTATGCCAAGACCAATCAGAGAGGATTCCATGGAGCGTCTGTTTTTATTGCCTGATCTGATGAGAAGTGTTTGTGCCGCGTTGACTGAACTGAGCCAGAGACGATTTGAGAGAAACAGTGGATATATCAGCTAAATAAAGCCTCTACAGAGATTGGTCTTTAGGCTTTATTGTCTTGGCTGTCTGAAATATGAACCATAAACCCCGGGTGGAGAAAACAGCTTTTTTATTCAAGATACCCCTGTTTGCAGAGTGTAAAGGCTTACCCATGTGTTTTCTCTTTGGTTGTACCCTCTTACCCCAAACCCCATTCCTGAGCCTAACCCTGTTAAGCATGGAAGTGACAATTGAACGTTCAGTGGGTGGGGCTTATTCTGTTTGTAGTCAGGGGTACTGGATGTTGCATTCATCTTTCCCTCAATCCTGATTACTCTCCCAATTCCTGCCTGGTCACCTCCCTGACTTCGTTCTGTTTGCTTAATTTAGAGGGGCAGCCAGCTCTACGAAGAGTCCTAGTGGTTCAGAACTTGAAGGCACCCTTCATTTGCACCTTCACTGCAGCTGAAAGTTTTCTGAAGCCTTGATGAAATCAGTGGTCTATAGACCTTTCCTTGGTTTTTATGCTTGGCCTGTGCTTTTTCATTCCAATTCAAACCATGTCTAATCAGCTGATTCCATCATAGAGGAAACATCAACTGTGTTCCAATCCAGGTTCTGCATCCTTCGGACAATACGGCTTGGGAGAATCCTCTGAAGGCTGTATAAACCATTGGGATGGTCTTGCCTCATTCTGAGTTTTCTACAACAAACATGACAGCGTTATTAACGATTTGTTTTTAAAATATGCAAACTATAATGTTTTAAAATGCTACTATCACTACCAGCATGCTCTACGAATTCGGGGAAAAAGAGGACCATTTGAAGGACCCTTTAAATTTTGGCAAAATGGGACAGTCTGCCTTGAAATCCACACATTAAAGGATGCAGAACCTGGATTGGGACACAGCTACCAACAACGACAAAGAAAATAGGAAGCAACTAAGCTTAAAGACAAACCGCCCAGTCTCACTATGGGATCACATTCGGCGAGGTTTCTGCCAGCATGGTGTGATTCCAAGTTACACACCAGAGATCCGCACAAATCTTCTGATAGTTTCTCAGCAGGGTGCTCTTCATCTGGATAGAGGAAATATTGATGCAATGACGCTCCCTGCCTGAAGATGGTGTTTGCGGTACAATGCACTCTGTGCCACATGGGGAAACAAGAAAGAAGAGGACGACAACAGAGAAGAAATATAAAAACACAGGTGTCAGATGGTTTATATCAGGGGTCCTCATTACGTCGATCGCGATCGACCGGAGGTGCTACCGGAGGCGTGAAATGGAAACAATTATCAGCCGATCATCCATCCCGTCACAGTTCAGTAAAGTTAGCTGCAGATTCACGGATTCGGTTTTCTCTGCTCAATAGCTCGAGACCAGAATGTTCTTAGTAAACAAATAATACCTATTTTTAATCTGTGTTATGTAGCGGACAAACTACAAAACGTTTTTTATCAAGACAAGTTTCCCTCGGCATTCGCAGAAACACATTACCGTCTATGAGCTCAACCGCTGACATGGAATCACTTAGGGACCGTCTGCAAATTACCAGATCCAAAATATATTTTACCCAGAATATGCTTCATAACTTCATTCTAAATAACTCTATTACAACAAAAATCAAGCAACACGCCACTCCTCACCTGCATATTGTACTGCACGACTCAGTTTCAATAAATATTGAAATATTTATTAGAGCATCATTTTTATTCTTGATTATTTGGATCAAAGCTCAATTGCTCCCATAAAAATCACTCTATTACCATCAATTCAGGTCACACACAACTGTTCTAATGATTCAATTCAGTGCAAGTCATCAAATTAAACTCACATTATTACAAAAAATGTAAATAATTAATTATTATGTGTGTTTTGTCAATTCTCAATAAAGTTGAAAATAATTGTTTGTTGATTGATGTTTTACATTTTTGTAGTGGGTAGATCACTTTGACTCTGTCATTTTAAAAGTAGCTTGCAAGCTGAAAAAGTCTGAGTACCCCTGGTTTATACTGTTTGTGGCAAAAAAGAGGTTCTGTGGTGCGTTATTTCTTTCCTGTACGAATTCTCTATGAAAATGGATTGAGCTCCACCAGGCGGCTAGTTTACGTCCTACTCACAGGGAATTTAGTGCGGCCAGTAGTCGAATTCTAATTGTCCTTACATGAAGAAAGGAGAAAAATACTACTTTATTGCACAGATAAACAAAGTTTCTAATGCAAAGCTTAAATGTGCATAGTTAGATTGAATAGAACGGCTGGATGAAAAGCGATATTGTTACATTAATATAAAAGTTAACATAAACTTTCTGCAATGTTATAAAGAATGCTAACTTGCATGGATTAATTCCATATCAAAACTATACAAATATAAGAACCGACAAAGACGCAGCTGCAACCCTAAATGGAAGTGCGTTTACAGGATTTTACCAAAAGGCAGAAGTGTTCTGATGTCTCTGTGAAAAGGGCCTATTGAGCAGGTTAGATGATGGGAAATTAACATATTCATATGAATCAAATCTACAGGTGGCAGCTGGGAGAGCACGGGGATTGTTCAGCTCCGTGTGGAGTGGGTGTTGTCGTGAGGACAGTGATGTGTGTTCAGCTTGAGGAAGGCATAGAAAAGGTCGTGGAAGAAGAAAACTGTGGATTAGAAAACAAGCCTCCTGCCACTGCTCCATGCTTCACACACGTGTGCTCTTTTCACTGGGACACGGATGCTTGGAGTGAGGTAATATATATTTTAATTAACAAGAGTTGTGTTTCGTTGGGGGTTCTTCTAACTCCCTGACCCCCCCCCCCCTCTTTGTTTTTAACTGCAGTGCTCTGTCTCATGTGGTTATGGGATTCAGTCCCGGAGCGTGTCCTGCATGGGCCCATCCAATCATCTTCCTGTCAGTCCCTTTCTTTGCCTCCACTTGCCGAAACCAATTACCATAAAAAGTTGCATTGCTCCAGATTGTTCCTTACCTCTACACTCTACATCGGAGCCAAACGGCTATGCACAATCTCACCATTGGCAAGGTCAGGGTTTGCCCATGAAAACCACTCCAGGAGTACGACTGAGTGAGACGAAGAAGATCTCAGCAAATCAAACAACCATTGACACAACAACAAGCGCCATGAGCTTCCCAACAGAAACACCACAGAACAGTAAGGTGGCAAGTGTCTGCTTTCTTGATTTTCGTTGTTACTTCACACATGCCATAATTTTTTCTTGGGGGGGGGGGGGCTTTAAATGGTCTGTTTCTTATAATGACATACACCATTATTTAGTTCTTGTGATGATGGTTTCAGGACATCATCCCCATGAGCTGTGCAGCCCTTCTTTTTTTAAAGCACATGATTCTATTTTGAGGGTAATTATTAATTTGTTGTTGATGCTTATGTTTTTTATTTGTGTTATGTGGAAACAGGCTTTGAGTTTGATTGGGTTATTGTTTACATTGCCCTGCTGACATCATTTTCTCCATTTCCTTCCCATGGTCAGGAGTAAACCAATATGAGGTTGAGAGGGGGGGTTGTAAAACTATTTATATTTATGTGAGGATTTTAACTGTGAATATGAAATGTGGATTATTTTAATGTATGTTCAATAAGGTCAAATATAAGTGTAGAGACGTGACTGTTTTCGTTAAATGAGCTGATACTAAATTAAACAATTGTGTAATCACCGTTGTCCCCTCCACTTGGTATGCCCCAGTTATGTCTAATGTAGGACTGTGGATAAAAGGAGGGGAAAGCTGGGCTCATCAGTCTAGTTTATTGGCTCAAAGGATACGTGGAAGTGGATTTGTCACAAACCTTTTCTTGTGTGTGAGTTTACTTTATTTGAAAGCAACTACACAGCTTTACTGTCGTGAGTTTAGACATTTAGTTTGGGAAGAAGTTTAGTTAATTAGGTTTTTGCTCTTTAGCACATTTTTATTTTTATTATTTAGCTGAGTGTTTAAGGTGTTTTTGTTACTTTGTTTATTTGGTTTACGGTTTTGTTTGTTCCTGTATCACGTGGTGGAAAATAAAATCTAAAAAAAATCTGCATTCAGCTTGTCCCCGGACTCTCCTTTTTCCTCCCTTGGCTCTCGAAAACCACATTACGACAGTTCTCTCTTAGTTGGCTATGGAAATGGAAGAAAAACCTAATTCCAATGTGGTTTCATTCTGAGTGTAGCTGTAATAAAGAACAGGATTCTAAAAGGTTAGCAAAGGAATGCACCAAAGGACATAAAAGGAGATTGCAGGAGATTACAAAATATTGTGAAGTGTTCTAGTAAATTGGAACGTTCAGCAAATATATTATTGGTTGGAACTATTTGCATTTTCCCACAGCAACAAAACTTTTTTTTTTTAAATTAAGAGAAAGAAAAGGAACAAAGGAAGAGAGCTGAGTACAGTGGCTGCTTCAGGATCTGGGAAATTAGAATGGCCTTCAATAAACTTTTTTGAGGACCCTGAAACCAGGGTTTTCCCAGGTGTTGGGGTTGTTTGCCATTATGGAGATCTGTGCTTGGTGTCCCTATTCTGCATCTGCATCTGTTTGCCGGTTTCTGTTTCTGAGCAGTCTGTTTGAAATAAATGAAAACGATTCCATGGTGCATGTTTTAGAAGTTAGCATAGCACTTATGATAAGGTGGATGGCATAAGAGAAGAATAGGTAGTAGGTACATATGGGTCATTGAGTGATAAATGAAAAAGTAGTAGATACTTGTGCACTTGAATGGAAGATGTATCTTTGGAACAGCGTTATCCTAATAAACCCAACATTCACAAATCATCTGGATCCTGGACCAAACAAGTCATATCATGATGAATAAATAATCCTGGACATAACATTTTTGGGAAGGCTTTCAAGAATTAGTTTGCACATTTTATATCACCACATCTTTTATGTTTCGTACCACAGAACATAAGAATCAATGCTCTAAAAAGGAATAAGAAAGAGTGAGAGAAATTCTTCTGTTCTCTTTTTTTCAGATCTATGTGGGCAGATGCTCCTTGAGAAATCTGGAAATATTGATCTTCGCAATGTCTCTGAGAGGAGGTGCATACTTGCCATTGGTCGCCCTCTGGATGAGGTTATTCAAATCAGCGTAGTTTCTAGCTCATTGAACTGCCAGCAGAGTAAGTACAACATTTCGTTGCTAAAAGTCATGGGAATTGTGTTTTGTATTGTAATTAATTGCGTATACACATGTATTCTTCAGAGGAAAGCATAGCTCTGTATGACAGGCGTGTCCTGATGCGTCTTTGTGAGAGGATGGCTGGAAAAACATTCAAGTCAAAATCAAATGTTCTGTTGTTGCACCAAAGTCGTCTAACCCCTGGCGAGGGAGTGTTACTGTACTACGAGAGTGTAAAGAACAGAAACATTTACAGTGGAGGTTAGTTATCAGAAACCAACAGTTCTGCCTTTCTTTTGAGGAAGTGGTTTCTGGAGAGAACATTCTCTCTGGACTGAAAAGAACATTCTGGTTCCTTTCAGTGTCTGCGTTTGCTTCTACTGAGCACATGGCATCTCAACTTCTTTTGGCAATGTGCTCTTCAGTCTCTCTCTCTGTCTTTTTTTTCTGAACACATTGTTTTGTAAGTTCTGGTTGGCCGTGTGCTCTCCTGTGTTTGTCTTTCTTTCTTCTAAGCACGCAGTCTCTCTCTCATTCCAGTTTACGTTGTGCTGTCCTGTCTCTGTATTTGCCTCTACTGAGCACATGGTCTTTCCAATTCCAGCTAGTGATTGTTTCCTCCTGTCTCTATATTTTCCTTCTATTGAGCACATGGCCTCTCACATTCTGGTTGGCAATGTGCTCTTCAGTCTCTGTCTGTCTTTTTTCTGAACAACACATAGTTTTGTGAGTTCTGGTTGGCCGTGCGCTCCTGTCTCTGTGTTTGTTTCTTCTGTGCACATGTATGGAATTCATTTTGAACATAATTTCAGCTAAAACTAACAAAAAAATTGATTTGAAAGAAAAAAAAAAACAAATAATACTTGGCTAGTATGGTTTTGATTAGCAGCTCAACGAACCGGGCATACACTTGTGATTATTTTGAAAAGGAGTCACGTTTCAAGATCCTGTTGCAGAAGCAAGAGTTCAGCACTTATTCAATTCAACGCCACTCGTATATTATCAACTAAATCACTTTTTACATGATCTAAAGAAATCTTGAAGTTTGTTGAAGCCTTGAAAAGTTGCATCTCCTACAATCTAAATGTATTTTTGAGGATTTAAAAGTAAGTTAAGGAACATAGCGGGCTGCTACATGCGTCTATAATCTGGGTTTTGAATAATTAAATGATTGATGTTGTGTTATCTTTTATCTTGTTTTGTTGTGTTGCAAGCTGAAATGTCAAAGACTTTAAAGCTTTCCATAATGTTTTTGGAGTGTTATGTGTATCATCTACAGTGATTCATGCTGAAAGAAAAGCAAATGATTTGGGTTGTGTTTCGAAATAAACGTCTTGTTTCATTTGAATCCAGTATTACTTATTAGAAACGTTGTCATTCCAGTTTAAAGTAAAATAAAGGAGTTATTTTGCTAGATGAGCTAATAAATATTTATTCATTCTCAAATATGCAATCTTTAAAATCATGGGTAAAAAAAACACAAAATGCTTGTATATCCGGATCATCCAAGTCAATCAAAACTGTACTAGCCAATGAGGGCGAACAACTGTTATCACCGCCCCCATGGAAAGCTTGTGCCAGAATGACAAATGAAACCAACAAAGAATTAAGTGTTTTCAAAATCAATGTCGATTTTTTTATGGTAATTACTTGAATATTTTTTGTTTTCAGGCAGATTTTTTTAAATCAATTTAATCTTTTTGATCAATTTATTTGTGTTTGTTTTAGCTGAAATTACGTTCGTCTTATTGGCACAAAATTGATTCCTTAACATGGTATCTCTCATTCCGCTCTGAGCATATGGTGATTCCATCATTGGCTTTAAAAGTTTCACCTGTCAGTATTGCTCATTAGCGCATACCTGATTTACTCCCTCCTTGGCGTCTTTAGTTCTTTGCTAAACAAGGGGAATCCTGTTGTGTTGCCAACCTCTCTGGTGATTTCTCAAAACCTGCTGCTCTGAAACTATGACGTTAAAACTGTAAAAGAAGGGATACATGAGAGACATTGGACAATGCAAGTGAGTCACCACTTGTCTTTTTTTCTCAGGGTGTGATATTCAACTGTTTTCTTCCTCTGGACTAATTGAGAATCCAGTCAAGAATCCAGATCCATTGAACACACAGAGCTGTCGTGTGTTCATCGATGCTCCACCAGCTTTCCGGATTCAGATCAGGGCACTTTCTGTGGTCAACAGTGCAGATTTAAACTCCACATATGTACTGGTGAGTCAATGTGTTCCAGTTTCTGGTTATCTACTTTACAGTGGGAAGTAAATTACATAGTGAACTATTACAATCTAAGAATGTATCATGTCTAGGAAACATCGTCTCAATAGAGGTTTATGGGGTCTTTTGTGTTTTACGGAACCATGCTTGTGTGGACAAGGCTTTAAAGATAAGAAAGATAAAAAACAAAATGAGGTGTGTGCATATCAGCTTCACATTTAACCTTGATGTTGGGGAAATTATAATTTATACTAGCAGGTTTGGAATAGTTTGGAGGATCTTGTTAAGTCAGGTCTATCTTAAGTTTAAGGTGGTGTGAGATTCAGTCAACTTTTCATTTTAGAAGATAAGAAGGCTGCCTATGAACATTATTCATTAGGCTTTGTGGGGATAGGATAACTGCACCACATCCAAGGGATAATAGACAGATGTGAGAATAAAAAATGTAAGATCTGTTGTAATTAGGGTTTTGGCGATTTGTCATCGATGATGTCATTGTCTATCGTGATGTTTCACATTGGACATCATCGCCAGGGGAGGGGTGTGGGGGTTTATGAAAGTGGTAGGGGCAAATCACCAGCTTAGAAATGTTAACAGATCCAGTCTTACCAAGATCATTACTGCTTGATAAATGATGACGCAGCAATGTTAGTGGTTATGCTAATCAAACAAGTATTGCACTAAACATCTGAAATCGTTTTATAATGTCAATGAAACAACAACTTCAAAGGCTGCCCAGTGTAAAAAATACACAGAAATAGAAAAAGTTAGTTCTTGTTAGATGCCTGCAGGAATCTTTCTTATTGTAGAAACCTGCTTCTTGATATCCTAAGATCTCCTGGTCTTCAATTTTCCATGCAGGGTCATGTACTGTCAAATCTTGGGTAAGAACATCCTTCTCTATGACAGGCAGAAACAAAGTAAATGTATTTCGTTGCTGTACTTAAGTAGCTTTTTCAGGTATCTGTAATTTTCTCAAGTATTTTAATTTGGGGACACTCTTTAGTTCAACTTTTCTACATTTCAAAGCCAAAAATCGTACATTTTACTCAACTACATTGTGGGGAAATCTACGGAGCCCCTAAAGGGTCATGGTGATAGGAGAAAAAAAAACAATCAATGTGGGTAAACAAAAAGGCTAGGCGGGAATAGAAAAAAAAATGATGGTGGGAGAAAGAAAAGTGGGTGGAAAAAAATAAAGAGGGGCCAAAATAGTAGGAAAAAAAAAATCAAGGGCAAGTCCCGGCTGTCACTCCGCTTGAGTGACGTGGGGTGCACCTGTAGGTGGAACCTACATTTTCTTTCAGGCGTTCATTCAGCTGACAGATTTTAAAAGATGTTTAATTGACATTTAAATATCTGTGTATGACAAAAATCACTTCCAAGTGGCACAATATAAATAAAACAGAAAATAAGAGATTTCTTTAGACGAGACAACTTCAAGTTACTCAAAGAGACGCATGAGATGAAACTCACATCACCGCTATCTCCGACACCTTTCATCAGAAGCAGCAGCACTGTTAGTGTTATAATAATTATTTTTATTTTAAATAACAGATTTTAAAGCTTATAGTTCGTGTCAAAAAGACTCGCTTTTGATTTTTTTTTTATTTTTCAGGTGTTATTCATGTGTTGAATGGAAACAGCAATATAGGATTGTTAGTTCTAATTTTTTTAAATATGTTTTTTAGACTAAAAAGCAGGGGTTAAGGGATGCTTAGATAAAGAAAAAAAGAGCAGAAGATTGAGGAGAACTTAAAAACAAAACCCTACATTGTGAAGATAATTAAGAGAGAGTTCTGTTTTTTAAGAAGAAAAAAGATGCAGAGAAACTTAATTTCATTTTCTGTACCTGCTACTTAAATTTTAGGGTCACGGGGTTCTGCAGTCCACTTTAGGCGAAGAGTGGGGTACACTCTGGACAGGCTTCTGAGAGGAATTTAGCGAAGATTTGTAACAGGGATTCTGGAGCCCACGAAGGACACCCACGCAAGCACTGGGAGAACATGCAAACGCCTGCCTGGAACCCACTTGCTGACCTCGAGCTAGTGGTTGAAAGGCCACAGTGCTACCAACTGTGCCACCCACAAACTTACGTTTACTACAGAGTATTTAAAGGAAATGTGGTACATTTTTGCACACTTTTGTCAACTGTAGTGAAAAGCCTCCTAGAAGCATGTAGTTACATGTTTAGAATGACATATTTGATGCCCTACTCTCACCCCACAAATGAGTTGGATGTATTTGGTTTGTGTTCTTTGACCGGGCACTGAAGGTCAAAGGTAACAATGGCCAAGGTGGCAAAGGTGTGGCTCAAGAAGAAAATAAGGTCCTAGAGTTGTTTAGCCTGGAATCCTATAGAACATTTGTGGAATTCAGGAAGCTGAAGATGTGAGTTCCACAAATCAGCTTATAAACCTTTTCATGACATGGAAAGGACGAGCGAGAGGTGGGAGTACACGCAGAACAGGTCGCCAGTGCATCGCAGGTCACAGATTATAGGAAGTGTAAATGAAAAACGTAATTCTCTTGTGTATTTTGTTTTCTTGTGCTCACCCAGATTCGAGACGTGGATGCTTTGAAAACAACTATATTCAGAGGGACGCAGCTCTTTCTCTGGAGATCTTCGGGAAGCAGAGCCGAAGTGGAGTTTCATGGGGAGTACCAGCAAATTAAAGGATTGTTTCGGGCAGAGTATTTGCATTTTAAACCTTCTGAAGAAGAGCTAGTGTAGTTTGGAGACATACAAAGACTGCTAGTGTTGGCACAAGTATTCTAATGTCAATAACGGTAATATCAGAATTATTTATAAGTGCCCTTGTGTATTCATCCATTTGAATCAATCCATTTAGAGTGTAAACACTTTTTGCCTATTGCTAAATTGACAAAAATAAAGAAATAATATCATCGATGTATATTTTGATCCTGGAGTACTGAAACCTCTGTCGGTACCCGTATCTGCAATTTACTCAACCTGTTATTATTACTTTACGAACAATGAATGCAGTATTATTCAACCTTTTGACACATTTGTTTCCACCATTAGAAAGAAATGTTCTTAACACAAAGAAAAAGATCATCAAACCTATCTTCAGAGGGCACATATAGACATAATGCTGGAAAAAAAAACAGGAGGGGGCAGGGTCAGGGAAAGTAGTGGGACAACTGCAGTCAACAGCCGACATTTTCCTACTGCCATGATAGGCGCTGTACTCCTGGCCCGTTCGGATTACAGCGGTTGGGAGAAGCATGGGGAGGTATAGTGTCCTTCAAGAGGGACGAATGCAGAGCATCTTGTTATCTTGCTCTCTCTGGGGACTATTTTGACTCCTTAATGACTTTCGAGGCCAATCTAGCCACAGGGGTTGCAAGCCAGTGACTTCTGTGCCGGTCCCAAGCCCGGATAAATAGAGAGGGTTGCGTCAGGAAGGGCATCCGGCGTAAAAAATGCCAAAAACCAAATATGCGAGTCACCAAATCGATTTCCATACCGGATCGGTCGAGGCCCGGGTTAACAACGACCGCCTCCGGTGCTGTTGACTTACAGGGTGCCGGTGGAAATTGGACTACTGTTTGTCGAAGAAGGAGAGGAGGGAGAAGGATTCGTCGACAGAAAGAGAAGAGGAAAGGCAGGAGTATAGATCTGAGAATAGGGACTCTTAACGTTGGTACAATGACAGGGAAGGGTAGGGAGCTGGCGGACATGATGGAGAGAAGGAAGGTAGATATTCTGTGCGTGCAGGAGACCAGGTGGAAGGGTAGCAAAGCGCGTAGTATTGGAGGGGGATACAAACTGTTTTACTATGGTGTGGATAGGAAGAGAA
>SRMA01027068.1:116362-133524 GCA_007224835.1 Danionella cerebrum | reverse complement strand
CAGATGACATACCAGTGGAGGTGTGGAAGTGTCTAGGAGAGACAGCAGTGGAGTTCCTGTCTAGGTTATTCAGCAGGATTTTAGAGAGTGAGAAGATGCCTGAGGAATGGAGGAGAAGTGTCCTAGTACCAATCTTTAAGAACAAGGGTGATGTGCAGAGTTGTAACAACTACAGAGACATAAAGTTGATGAGCCACACAATGAAACTTTGGGAAAGAGTAGTGGAAGCTAGGTTAAGAAGGGAAGTGGATATTTGTGAGCAGCAGTGTGGCTTCATGCCCAGGAAGAGCACTACTGATGCAATTTTTGCTCTGAGATTGTTAATGGAGAAGTACAGAGATGGTCAGAAGGAGCTGCACTGCGTCTTTGTGGATTTAGAAAAAGCGTATGACAGGGTGCCGAGAGAGGAGCTATGGTCCTGTATGAGGAGGTCAGGAGTGGCAGAGAAGTACGTCAGAATAGTTCAGGATATGTATGAGAGAAGTAAGACAGCAGTGAGATGTGCTGTAGGTCAGACAAAGGAGTTCAAAGTGGAGGTGGGGCTACATCAAGGATCAGCTTTGAGTCCCTTCTTATTTGCTATGGTGATGGACAGGTTGACAGATGAGGTCAGACAGAAATCTCCGTGGACAATGATGTTTGCAGATGACATTGTGATCTGTAGTGAGAGCAGAGAACAGGTGGAGAAAACCTGGAAAGTTGGAGGTCAGCTCTAGAAAGAAGAGGAATGAAAGTCAGTCGCAGCAAGACAGAATACATGTGTTTGAACGAGAGAGAGGGAAATAGAACAGTGAGGTTACAGGGGGCTGAGGTCAAGAAGGTGCAGGAGTTTAGGTATTTGGGGTCAACAGTCCAGTGCGACGGGGAGTGTGGAAAGAGGTGAAGAGACGAGTGCAGGCAGGTTGGAGTGGGTGGAGAAAAGTGTCAGGGGTGTTGTGTGACAGAAGAGTGTCAGCAAGAATCAAAGGAAAGGTGTACAGAACAGTAGTGAGACCAGCTATGATGTATGGGTTGGAGACTGTGGCAGTGAGGAAGAGACAAGAGGCAGAGCTGGAAGTAGCAGAGATGAGGATGTTGAGGTTCAGTTTAGGAGTGACGAGGATGGACAAGATTAGGAACGAGCACATCAGAGGGACAGCTCAGGTTGGTTGTTTTGGAGACAAAGTCAGAGAGGCCAGGTTGAGATGGTTTGGACATGTGCAGAGGAGGGATAGTGGTTATATTGGTAGAAGGATGTTGGAGATGGAGATGCCAGGCAAGAGGTCAAGAGGAAGACCAAAGACAAGATATATGGATGTGCTGAAAGAGGACATGAAGGTAGTTGGTGCAAGAGTAGAAGATACTGAGGACAGAGTTAGGTGGAAAAGGATGATTCGCTGTGGCGACCCCTAAACTGGGAACAAGCCGAAAGGAAAAGAAGAAGAAGAATGACTTTCGAGGCCAGAGGAGATGAGAGAAAGGCAGATGGAAAAGAAGTTAATTTGGGGTCAAAAGCTGTAAATTTCCACAAATAGTATTACACCCAAGGTTTTTTGGATCTTTTTCAAAATACACCAATTTATCTTTAAATATTTTTTTAAAGAATAGATTCCGTGGTAATGCCAGTCATCTGGGGATATTCAACCCATAGAAATACTAAAAAAACACATCTGCAAACCTAGGTCAAAGGGAGGTCTGGGTTACTGTTGAGCACCTGCGTATTGGTATGGTACCCTTGAAATGGATTCTCCATCTTGAATTTGAACTTGAATCTTGAAAATTGATAGACATGCCAAAAAAAAGAAAGCTCATTACCATTCCAGCCCAAAAGTTCCTTGTAAAATTAAACTGACTTTTCCGGTATGTGCAGGTTGAAGTTTTACCAGTACTGATCACACAAATTATTTTATATGAAGAGACAGTGATGAACCTTTACTCCAATTCAGGGTAAGACTCTAGCTCAAGCTTGTAACGATACGGACTCATGACGCCGGCTTTCATTTGAGCTCACTCTAACTTTTGAGAATTTCAGGAGTTCGAATATCTGGACCTACTTTAAGTTCGTAAGCGTGTGTGGCGGGTACGAACGTGCAGGCTTGCTGTCTTGCTCGGATGCATCCGAGTAGACCCCCATGAGAGGTGAAGGGGAGATAGGTGGGAGCGATGAAGCTGATTCTGACTGAGTCAGGGAACAGGAGGAAGGAATAGATTATATGGAAGAGGGTTGATTGAATGATTGGAGTAGGTGTGGCTCCAGATAGTCTCCTCCCGAAAGACGTTTAATAAACTGTATTTCAGGAGTTCGAATATCTGGACCTGCTTTAAGGTCGTAAGCGTGTGTGGCGGGTACAAATGTGCAGGCTTGCTGTCTTGCTCTGATGCATCCAAGTAAACCCCAAAAAGTCATGACAGCTGCCATGCATCGTACCCCCAGAAACTTTGAGGATGGCAGAAGGAAAAGGGGATTGGGAGGGGAATGGGGGTCTGTGGGAAGGTTACTTTGGTTGCGAGTTGCGAGGAAAGGCTGGGGTGGGAAGTGCTTTGGGGGTGGGACGGGGAGGAGGTGCTTCTGTTGGTTCTGGGATGGGAGATGGGACTGGGGACGTGTTCTTGTGGTTGCTAAGTTGCTGTGCGGTCCGACCCTTTAGGTGCATAACTTCAAATCCAGAAGGTACTCCGGAGTCAGGCCTGGGTTAAGCACGAAAATCCTCAGGGGCTTTCCGAGGAGTTAGCTTATGATTGAAAGAAATCAATACCAGGTCTGACGCAAGTTAGCGGGTGACCCTATCCAGCGCTAAGGTGACTGGGCAGGCGTCTTATAGGTGCTTAACTCAGATCTCAGAAAAGCGCTTCTGGAGTTGGGTCTGGGTTAAGCGCAACGAGCTTGGGGACATGCCGCCAGGGGGTTGCCTTAAGATAGACTGAAGTCGATACCAGACCTCAACGCAAGTTAGCAGACGTCTCTTCCAGTTGCTAAGGTGCTGTGCGATCGGTCCCTCTAGGTGCGTAACTTGAGACTCAGAAAAGCACTTCTGGTATCAGGCTTGGCTTTAGTGCTGACCTATGATTGAAGAGAAACTACACCAAGCCACGATGCAACCCATGAAACCTGTGGAGGGGGCTGCATCTGTAAAAGGGGCCGATGTCGATGGGGGAGGAAGCTACGTCAGAGTAGAATATGGAGATGCCATTCCATTGCCTGAGGAAGGAAATCCAAAGGCTGGGTTCATTGTGGCATGCATCTGGGAGGGGGGCAGTGTCGTGGAGCTTCGGGATGGTTGAAGCGAATGACGGACGGAGGGACACAAAAGGTTTACCTTGAGGGATAATGCACATGGCAAAATTTAAGAGTCCTAGAAGGGAGAGGAGGTCTCTTTTGGTTTTGGCTTAATTGGAAGGTGTCTGAGTGTATGGTGATGCCCAGAAACTCGAGGGATCTTGAGGGCCCCGCAGATTTTTCTTCGGCTATAGGGATGCCCGATTTGTAGATTGGGGGGGGGGGGGTAGGAAATCATCTAGAAGGTGAAAGATAAGGTGAATGTTGTAATTGTTGATTAAGAACCAGCAAATGGCTTCTGTGAGGGTGTCGAATATTTTTTGGGCTATTCTTACATCCAGAAGTCAAACGTACTGCAAAATAGAATTTTTCTTTCCAGGAAATGCAGAGTAAATGCCAAAAATCAGGGTGGATGGGTAGAATTTTTAAAGTTGAGGATATGTATGGCTTGGCTAGCCACGCCCCTTTCCTGCAATTTTAATTAATTCTGCAGCTTTTTTTTGGATGCTATTTCAATGGGGCTGGAGCGGAAAATTCTGAAGGGGGAAATTCGAAAGGACAGACTATGAATCCTGCTTCGACTTCTTTAGCTAGAGGAGTGTTGACTGTTTCTAGTTCTGTTAATGCGGATTGGAGATTATTGTAAATAAAATTGGAGGATATGTTAGTAGAAACTCCAGGATTAAATCCATTTGTGAGGCCATTGATTAGTTATTCTGAAATGCAAGGGAAGGGGTGATTAGATAATTATATGGGGCATGTGGTGCTTGAGTGGGCTCCCCCGCAATGGAGCAGATGTGCAAAAATTTGCATTTCTCGCTGCCGTGTGAGACCACCAAATCGGCCACGAGTGCGAGGTAATCTCCAAGCTCCTTGCGTCTGTGAGCGAGCACAGAGCGAATGACCTCGGTGAACCGAGAGAAGGCGAGAGTGAATTCCGGGAAGGAGGAATACAGTAGAAGATGCAAGGGAACCTTTGAGGGAGATTGTCAGATCCCTGCAGGTGATCTGGCGATCCCTTTCACCTGGGGAAAGAGGGGAGAGAAGGATAGAAAGATCAATATCTGAGCGCGGAGAGAAAGGGTGACGTGAGGTGGTTCAGCTGCCATGGTGTGAAGGGGTGCCGGGAGAAGGATTGCTGATGCCAAAGTAGAATTATTCTTTGGCAGCGCGGTGAAGGGGACGGTGGCGGGGGAGGGAGGGAAATAGAAGCCGCTGGCCACCGGGAAGGGGAGGGGTCGCTGTGGTGTTGTTTGTCATCTTTCTCTTCTTTGCTGGTGGTTGTCGCGTGGCCCTCTGGGAGTTGCTGTTCTGGGACCCCGGCGAAGAAGCTGACGTGTGGCTTTGGTAGAGCCTGAGAAGTTCCGCTTTGTTCGATTTTCCCGAGGGCTGTATGTTAATCCTCGCTCGTTAATGGCGTAGTTTCTGGATCGTCCAGGAACTGGCTTGTCCTGGCGATGATCTGGTTGATCGATAAGAGGAAGGGGCCTCCGAGGATGTTTGTGAGCATTCGGGGGTCTGGGAGACGTGAGGTCGGAAGGCTGATGACGCTGCCCTTTTCCTCGGTCTTGCTCTTGCGGTCCCCTGGGATGTCATCGCCGGGGATCTGTCGGTTTCTTCGGCTGGAGGAGCGGGTAGTCTTGGCGACTTCCTGGAGGTAGGAGATGGCATTCTTTGACTGATTAGCAAAAGGGGATTTGAGCTAGAGAATTTGAGAATTGAGCTACTGAAGGGCTTTGATCTGAAGGGAACAGCGATGAAGCGGATTCAGACTGAGTCAGGGAACAGGAGGAAGGAACAGCTTATATGGAAGAGGGTTGATAGAATAATTGAAGTAGGTGTGGCTCCAGATAGTCTCCTCCCGAAAGACGTTTAATAAACTGTATTTAAACCAGTGCACGAAAAAGTACAGTGGTACCCCGAGATACGAAATGAATCCGTTCAAGGGTGGCGTTTGTATCTCGAACATTTAGTATCACAAAGCAAGTTTTACATGCAACAACAGTATAAGTAGATGAAAAATGAAAAAACCAGAGAAAAATCCTTAAATCTATAGTCTTCAATCCTTAAATCTACACATTGTTAATGTAATAAATAAATATATATAAATAACAGAATAAAACACAAACAAAATACGAAATGCTGTGTTTTGAAGCTCATCAGACCCTTTTTGCACGCGGAGATTGGAGCGCAAGAACCTGGAAGCGCAATGTGACGTCAAGCAGAAATATAGCACAACAGCTTGTAATTGTTCGTATTTCAAATTTTTCTTCAGATCCCGAAGCAAAAAATTTCCAGCGAGACCTTTCGTATCTCGAACATTTCATAACTTCAAAGAATTTGGATCTCAAGGTATCACTGTACTGAGAACAAACACTCTTAAAACAGAATCAAACTAAGTGATGGTGTTTTTGATGTAAGAATCATGGAATTCCTCTAAGGAGACCTTACTAACAAGTACAGAAATAAGCACAACATGACGCCTTTAAAAACAGTTCTCTTTTTCACACAAGTTACAGAAACAGAATATAAATATATTGCAGTAGAAGAAGCCTGTTTAATGACGGGTATTAAAAGCTTCTGGCCTGAGAGGGCTTGGTAAGAGTTTATTTGACGATGCTGCTAAAGTCACATCCACGGCTCACTGGCCCTTGGCCACTTGCTCCAGAAGAGTCTTCATGTCCAGAAGCGCATCCTCTATGAACCTGGACAGTTTGGTGGCATTGGTTTCTTCACAACTATTGAAAGCAGTCACAGCAAAGTTGATATGGTCATCCATGGGATTGTAGCAGATTCCATAACCATCAGGAACCATGGGCCCAATGCACATTACACAGTCTGTCTTTGATCCAACCTGGAAAGACATTGATCACAGCTTTAGCATCCGAAAGGTTTTACTACCATTTTCATAGTATTAGCATTAGCTAGCTAATGGCTCCATTCGAAATAGATATTCATGCAACTCATCGAAGGTCAAGCCTACAAGTACCACATCCTACCCTTCGGCTTGTTTCTGCTCCCTCAAACTTGTTCACAGGTAGTTGAGGTGGCCCTAGTCCTGCTAAGGCTGGGTGGGTTTCGGATCCTGGTCTACCTAGATGTCTGGCTGGTTTTAGCCTTGTATTGGGGCCAGTCGATCGAATGTCAGCACAAGTTGCTCTGGCATCTCAGCCAGTTGGGGTTACAGGTAAACCGAGAAAAGTCACTTGAGCCCAACACAGGTCTCCTTTTTTCTGAACTTGGTAGAGATGGAGGCACAGCAGAATGTACCCAGGCCTAGCTGACAACTCTGTACAATGAACAGATGGTCGCTCTGAGGCTCCTAGGACATACGGCTCAGTAGCTCCAGTGGTTCCACTCCAACTACAACTTAATATGAGACCACTCGATCAATGACTCAACTATCAATTTCTGAGTCTGGCATTGTACCACAGTTGACTGTGGGTGCGAGTCACTGGGCAGTGCCTTAGGGTTTGGTTGAAATACCCTGTATTTCTTTGCTCTTAGACCCTCCACCCCTTGGGAGTGTTCCTTAACGTATAATATAAACCATGGATGCTTCAAGGTCAGGGAAGGGTCCAGTGTGCGTTTATAAGTAGGCGGCTAGTCCCTAGAGCAGGCAGGAGATCCCCTGGCACATAAACTGCCTGGAGCATGGAGTGTTTCTGGCAGTCCTAACAGTGCTGATCGGGATGGTGGTGGCATACTTTAATTGTCAAGGTGGGGAAAGTTCACCTGACTGTTGCTCTTTTGGAGTTGCTGGAGACTACGCTCCCTCAAGACCATTCACATCCCTGGGTCCCCAATTCAGGTTCGCCCAGGTTGCTTCCCCAGAGAATGCCCTTTGCCAGCGGTTCTATAACCTGGCTTGTCTCAGGATTGATGCACTAACCCATCGCTGGTCCATGTTAGACATGTGTGTTGGTTTATGTAACTTATAGTGACAAAGAAAACTTTACATTATTTCACTGAGCCCTCCATAGCATCCAGACTGTTTACCTAAGCAAACAATTTTGCATATCCCTATTTCAGGTAAGGAAAATTCTAGAAACATGGGGTGGTGGTTTAAATGACTCCTTTTGGCATGGAGAACTTTATATGAAGTCACAAACTCCTCCATAGCAACCGAATATTCTACCTTGACAACCATTCCTTTTTGCACATGAAAATACTTTTAAATAGGGGTGTAACGGTTCACGGTATGTAATGAACCGTTTCGGTAAGGCCTGTTCGGTTCGGGACACTTGCGTACCGTTTCGGTATTTTTATTAAATTATATAAATGTATTATTAGCGCGATATTAAGCGCAGTGGAACTATGTTCCTATGCGAGTTTCCGCACGGACACTATTGTGTGAAGCACAGCTGCATGCCGGGTAGCTCTGAGAAATGGACACAGCGAAAGGGAAGCCAGAGCTTGAAGACCCTCTCACCTCACTGCGGTCTCGTGTTTGAGAACACTTTCGCTTCTCTGTTAAAAGACATAACGGGGATAGACGAGTGGATAAATTTAAAGTTGTATGCCGACATTGTTCCACTGAGATCGGGCAGGCAACACATCTAACATTTTCTACTGCTGGAGATATTATAACCAGATCTATGCTCTCTTCAGAAAATGTGGATAGGTAATCTATCCTAACTAGTTGCAGTATTTCATTTTTTATTTAAAAATGTGTTTTTCTTAATAAAGAGTGCAATTTATTTAAAATATCACCCAAATGTGTCACTTTTATTTATTTTATGCAAGACTTCTACTGTGTATTGGCAGCTTTTCAAAATAAAGAATATGTAAGTTCTTATTGTTTTGTACCGAACCGAATGAACCGAACCGAACTCTCCAAGACACTGTACCGAACCGAATACGATTTTAGCGTACCGTTACACCCCTACTTTTAAAGTATAAAAATTTCTTTTAAATACTTTTAACTTATGTACAAACTTAAGCCATCTGATTTGAACTTTACATTTAATTAATTATCTGAAAACTTTTGATTAAGAGCTCAAACAAAAATGTATTTCACTGGACAAACCTGACTGGTGTAGAGATTAAAGTGTGTGGCCACAGCAAAAGACGTGTCCATGAAGATCTCTGGTAAAGACGTCAGATCCTCAATAGCCACCATCTTCAGCCCAAGCATGTGCCTCTCGATTCCTTGCCCATGGATGGCCTTGTATGAAGGAAGCAAGAAAACCATTAAGATGAAAAAATAAAAATCTTAGCACTGCTTTATTCAAATAAAAACTCATTAGAAGCAAACAAAAGGTTAGTCTTGATTTTCAGTGACAGAAATGACAAAAAGCCACATGACCCCGCTCCATTTCCTTCAATTTGTTTTAGATCAAGTAATGCACCCTTCATTCAAACACCTTACTTGTAATATGTGACACTTTTACTATACAAAACTTCTCAGTGAACTATGACTGGAAGGAAATAGTCATAAATAAACTCAATAATTTAATCGTAATCAAAATGTTCAGTTTTATCGAGATTTGATTTTAGGCCACACCGCCCAGCCCTACATTAAATATACAGAATTTCTTTAGTGCAGTCGCATGAAAAGATATGTTAGCCCAAATAAGCAAAATATGTATTGAAAATGTTACTAATATCATTTGTGAACTATAAAAGTTCATGTGGATTTACAGGATGACAACAAATTCAGAGGGATGCGTCATTCAGATGCATCTATATTAATCAATGATGGCTCACAGTTGGTTTACAATTCACACTTAGAACAATTTGCTCATATCAAGGTTCTTTTAACATTAAAGACAAACCATGATTGTATCCTGATAACCATATTCAATTATTGGCATTATTGAAAACCCTACTGCATCTTTCCCAAGCCCTGCCTTGTGGTTTCTGTAGTATTCATCATTATACTGTACTAAAAAAAAACCCAAACTCCTTTTACACCCCTGATTTGCTAGCCTTGGGTAGTGGCTTTTAACACGGACATGTAGTTCAATCCTCTTAAGCACAAGGCTTCTAGACTCACCATGTAAGTGTGCTCTCTGTGCACTTTCA
The DNA here is from genome assembly GCA_007224835.1 of Danionella cerebrum. Classification (NCBI taxonomy): domain Eukaryota; kingdom Metazoa; phylum Chordata; class Actinopteri; order Cypriniformes; family Danionidae; genus Danionella; species Danionella cerebrum. The sequence goes on along the minus strand of SRMA01027068.1, from coordinate 124,241 downwards.
CGGCTTTTTCGAGCAGAGCTGCTTTTTCGCTATTCTGCAAACAACAAGAACATGACCCACAGACGTTCGGACAGTGAAAAAGGGAGAACACTCAAATGTGACGGGTACATTTTTTGAAGGATCATCCATGGCTTGTGTGAACTGGAATGATTCAATCGTGGTGGATCGAATGGCTTCTGTCCTGCCCAGCTTAAACATCCGCAAAGACGCGCTCTCGTAGGTCGGGCAGCAGGTTTGATACATCCTAACCGTGAAAAGACATCGATCATCAGTACAAAGATTTATTGAAAATAAACTAACAAGTCATTTCAAATGCAAGAAAAACGTCGTTTATCCAGAGTTTTGCTTACACAGGGATTTATGTACATGCAATTAAATATTACATTAAATGTTAGTCATTTTACTGGAATCGAATCACAATGTTATTTTAAACTCATTCAAGGCTCCAATTCCAGAATTGATTGCATCTTGTAAAGGTGAAGTATATGACTGATTATAGCTAGCTGAACTGGAAAACAAAAGCCTTTTATACAGGTCCTTCTCAAAAAATGTGCATATGATGATAAAGATCATTATTTTCTGTAATACACTGATAAACATTAGACTTTAATAAACAGTATTTCAGATTCATTTACACAACTGAAGTATTTCAAGCCTTTGATTTTTTTATATTGATGATTTTGCCATACAGCTCATGAAAAATTAGCATATTTCTTCCAACCAATGAAATAAGAGTGTTTTTAATACAAAAAAAAAGTCAACGTTCAAATAATTATGTTCAGTTATGCAATCAATACTTGGTCGGGAATCCTTTTGCAGAAAAGGCCGCTTCAATGCGGAGTGGCATGGAGGCAATCAGCCCGTGGCACTGCTGAGGTGTTATGGAGGCCCAGGCTCTTCGATAAGTTCATCCAGACTGTTGGGTCTATGCACTAACAATAATAACAATATGATATATATAATAACTACTTTTTTAGAAGGACATGTAATTTTTTCAATCTCTCCCTCTTACATATGTCAACAGAAAGGAAAAGGTGCTCGAGATGATAAACTTGCTCGTAAGTAACCACAAAGAAAAGAAGGCCATTGTTCAAAGGTTTGTGAGAAAAACCTATGTAGAAATGTGCCCCCGGAAGTCAATGAAATTAACACGTTTAGCCATGTCCTCGCCTAACATTATACTCTATATATACCCTGTTGTTACAAAAGAAATACTCAGTTACCATACATACTCTGGATAAGGCATGTTTTCTGACCCCTTAAAACTGTTTGGCATTGATTCGAAGCTGTTTGTGGAGGGAAAAACCAGGCAGTGCTCATCATCTTTCCAATACAGTCCCCACTGTGAAGTATGGTGGTGGAAGCATCATGTTGTGGGACTTAAATAGTTGCATTTGTGGGATGAATGAATGCGGTCAAGAACAGGGATATTCTGAAAAAAAAAAAAAAAAAAACTTCTCCAGAAGTGTCTGGACCTCATACTGGACCAGAAGTGTACCTTCCAACAAGACAATGACGTTAAAATAATGGAGGAGTGGCTTCACTGCAACTGTGACTGTTCTTGAATGGGACAGAGCCCTGACTTAAACCCAGTTAATCATCACTGTTTACCACACAACAGAAGATCCTCAAAGGCTAGAAACACTTGCATCGTTCCCATGAGTTTCAAAGACTCATGGCTGTATTAGATCAAAAATACTGAGCAAACGACTGGGTTTTTCATTTTTAACAGATTAACAAAAGTGCGAACAAATGCGTGTTTTTCTGAAATGAAAAAATCATTTAAGCAAAATGTGAAACGTGTGAATCTTTCGGTACCCACTGTAAATAGAGATAAATCGATGCACATAAAAAACTAAATAGATATGAAGAATGTAAGATAAAATATGTTGATTCATTGCTACTTAAGTATATCTATTTTAAGTTTGATTTAGATCCGTTTACTGTGTCCCAGAATCACACTAGAGGAATTTGAGCTGTTTAGCTAATCAAAGAGGAGCTCGTAAACATATCATAAAGCATACTTGACCTCTAAAGATGCAGGCGAAGAAGAGGAAATTTGGAATAAAAAAAGGCATGCAACCTGAGAAACAAATTAAGAGAAAGCACTGAGTTGCAAAACAAAAAGCAGTGAGACAGATCATTGATCACTGGCAAGGGTCATACTTACCTGAAGTAAGCCAGCTGCAGAGCCATCTGGATGAACGCATCAGGACCCAATTTATGAGACTTTGGTAATTTTCTTCCAAAGTGTGAGAAGTTGAGCACTCGAACATCCAGGTCATGGACCATTCTAAACAAAGATATATTAAAGAGTATTAATTAACATTTGAAGATATATATAAGATTTTTTCACTGACACACCAATGGAAAGAAGCATGAAGAATGGCTTCAATTGTTGAATAGCACATCTTTATTTGATTACGGAGTTAAAATGCACTTACATGTTCATGTTCTGTTTGGCTTTCTCAATGTCCTTCTTGATTTCTGGTGTGATGTTGAATCTAAGTTTTGCTGGCATTGAAAGTGGAACCATAGGAGTGCGAACCATTTCAGTTCTCTTCCTGTTATAAAAGACGGAAATACAAAATGTTTTTAAGAACAATAGTTTCACCCACAACAACAGGCGAGTTTAACAAAATGTTTGGGGAAATACTTTTAGTTTATTAAACATAAATTTTGTTTTCCATAGTGCAAATTTTTTTTCTGGCACTGTATTCCTCGAGGGTTTTTGGGGTTTTTTTTCGGCCGCACATGCCTCACTCTCGGCCGCGTCACATGCCCAACTCTCAGCCGCCACATGTGCCTGAGTCGCGTTTGATAAATAATGGGAAAAGCACAATAGTGGTAAACTGTCTACATTTATTAAATAAACATAAATGGGGTAATCTCTGAAAGATTTGGTGGCACTGAAGCTGATGATCTATTGGCTTGCAAAATCTCAAAAGTCAATACAACTCAATTAAAATGAATTAATGTCAAAACTCTGCAATGGACTGGCGACCTGTCCACTGTGAGATAGGCACCGGCAGACCCCCATAACCCCAAAAAGGAAATAAGCGGTTTAAATGAATGAATAATAATGAATAACTCTAGAAACTTACATATACTCAACAACATGGTCCACAAGAAAAACAACAGGTGGTCCCTCAGCTGGAGCATGTTCATAGGTGAGTCCACAGGAGCCATCTTCTCCAATAATGAACTAGATGAAATAAAGTGTGAAAGCTGATGTATTGAATAAATAGCGAGTCATGCATATTGAGGTTGTATATACCTGCAGTGTTTTGTCAAACCACCGGTTCCCACTGTTCCAGCGACTACCTCCGCCATGAAGCATTTGAGCAGCGACCTTATTATGGTACATTTCATCAGACACACGTGGCTTTGGAGCATCAAGACACACTGTGAAGATGCTCTTCTGGATCGCTCGCACAGACTCCTTATTCGTCTTGTCTGCAACACAAGTGAAGGCACAAACACGACCAAACAAATAAAAAACTAAGTGTACGAAAACAATTTGGAACCCTACAAGAAAAAACGAGGCTCAGAAGTTTTCCAGCATAGGAAAATCACGATATCTATATGTTGGAACATGTTCATCAAGGGGGAATCTTTTTTCCTTTTTCTAAACTTGTTCAAAAAACGCAATCATTGGAGAAAAGGCTACTATTAGAGGTTTTAAGGAAAGGCTTTGCACAGTAGGCTAAAATAATATTTCTCACCCTTGATGAGGTTGTTGTAGGCCTTGCCCCAGGTGTTACGGTGGTTGGACGTTAGGATACCAATTGGCTCTTTATTGGTCTGAAGGGAGGTGTTCCAGATTTTTTCCAGTTGAACATAGAGCTGATCCACAGTCAGTGGTGATCCGTCACTGTTGTACACATCCAGAACAAAGAACTGAAAAAAAACATACATATTTAATTAATTTTAGAAAGGTCTACCTAGAAACAAATAAATGTATTCTTCAAACATTCAGTAATTAGCGATTAAATGGTGGCACCAGTGCAAGTGCCAATCACAGCGGCTGTTAGGAATTAAGTATGAATGACCCATCAGTTGTTTAACTTTGATTTCAAATACAATGTGTAGGTATCAAAAAACGTTGCAATTCAAATTAAAATGCTACAAAATGTCAGATCGTCTTTCAGTTTTGTTTTACAGACCCAATTCCATCAGTGCCTTCTAGTGGTGATAAGAATGGATAACCATTGGAAGTACAATACCTGTGGTATGGCTTTTTTCATTTCTGTCACAAAATGGAACAAAAGGTGCTTGGAACAGTGTATACGGTTTAGTAAAGAGTCACTTGTTTTTTTTTATTCAATGCTCATATTGTTTCTACCTTTTTTTGGGGGGGGGGATTTATTACATTTTATTTTTGTTATAAAACATAAAAACTGACAAAAAAAATCATTATTTTGTAAAATTTCATGTTTGTTGTGGAATTATTGTGTAATGCGATAGGAAAAAAAAAAGCGGGTTGTACAAAAAAATATCAACCATTGACACAAAAAAATGATTTAAAAGACTATTTATAAGAGTAAATTGTAAAATAGTAAAAAACGATCAAAAAGGACCCAGACTTCTAAGAGTTAACAACTTAAATCGGACATGTCCAAAGTCTGGCCAGGGGGCCAAATGCGGCCCGTGGTCAAACTTAATCTGGCCCGCAGCCTCTGTAATAAAATTAATAACTTCTGGCCCGCACATATCTTAGTAAGTGCTGTTCTTAATTTACCCACTAGAGGGCAGGAACACTATACACCCCGCACATATACTTAATAAGTGCTGTTCCTAATTTACCCACTAGGCAGGAGCACTCTATGCGACATCACCCCGTGTAACCTTTTACCCCCAATTTTCTAAAATGGCGACAATAAATAAGAAAAGGAAAGTTTACTGCGAGGGTCGACGCTTCAAAGATGGGTGGAAATTGGACTATTTCTTCACAGAAATACGTAACAACTGTGTCTGTCTCATTTGCAAAGAGACAGTGGCCGTTTTTAAAGAGTTCAACGTCAAGTGACATTACCAAACAAAACACGCTGACATGTATGATAATTTGACAGGGGAGGAACGCAGCAAGAAATTGACACAACCTGAAGCTAGTTAATCTCACAGCAGCAGTATTTTGCAAGAGCCCGAGAGTCAAATGAGAATGCCACAAAGGTTAGTTACCAGGTAGCAACACTGATCGCGAAGCATTGCAAACCTTTCACTGAGGGTGAATTTATCAAAGGCTGCGTGATGACTATGGTGAAGGAAATATGTCCTGAGAAGCAGCAAGAGTTTGCCAAAGTCTGCCTGGCACACGTAACACCGTGGCACGCAGGATTGAAGAAGTGTCGTCAGACATCAAAAGACAATTAGGAGTCAGAGGAAAGGAGTTAAAAAAAATTTCGCTGGCTTGCGACGAAAGCACAGATGCCTCGGACACTGCTCAGTTGCTTATTTTTTTTGAGAGGAGTGGACAATGAAATAAACGTTACAGAAGAACTACTTGACCTCCAGAGCCTGAAAGCCCAAACAAGAGGAACAGACTTATTCTCTTCTGTTTGCGCTGCCGTGGATGACATGAAACTCCTCTGGAATAAAATTTCTGGGATTATTACGGATGGCGCACCATCCATGGCTGGCGAACGAAGTGGATTAGCAACACTAATATGCAACAAAGTAAGTGAAGAAGGGGGTCCAGCTGTAAAACTCCATTGCATCATTCATCAGCAAGTTCTATGTGCCAAACATCTCCCATACGAACATGTTATGAAACCGGTGATAAAGACTATTAACTATATCCGCTCCAGAGCACTATCCCACCGCCATTTCAACAGTTTCTAAGCGAGATTCATGCAGAATATGGAGATGTTGTCTATTTCACTGACGTGCGATGGCTCAGTCTGGGTTCTGCACTGCCGCGCTTCTACTCTCTTAGGCAGCAAATCAGTGAGTTTTTGGCTGAAAAGGGACAACCTATGCAAGAACTAAGTGACCCCATGTGGCTAGCTGATTTGGGCTTTCTAGTTGATATCACAAAGCACCTTAATGTCCTTAACACCAGTCTCCAGGGACCAGACGCAGTCGTAAGCCAACCATATTCACACATCAAAGCCTTTGGAACCAAGCTCAAACTGTTTGAAAGACACCTGTCCAGACCCAGCCCAATACTGCACATTTTTCAGCGCTGCAAGAAATCATGGCCAGATTCCCAGAGAGCAATGTCAGTGCGCAAACGAAGAGGTATGCATCAGATATTAAATCTTTGGCTGAAGAGTTCACACGACGCTTTCGGGATTTTGCAGCTATTGAGAAGGATATCGCTCTTTTTTTCCTCACCTTTCTCCGTGGACACAGATAATGTTCCAGACCATTTACAGCTGGAGCTCATTGAGCTGCAGTGTGACGCCGAGAGCCGCAGTCGGCACCAGCAACTTTCTCTCGCCAACTTTTACCGACAGCTGGATAAAGGCAGGTTTCAAGAGATTCGAGAGTTTGCCAAGAAAATGCTGAGTTTGTTTGGGTCGACGTATTTGTGTGAGAAGACGTTCTCGGTTATGAACTTAAATAAGAATCGTGTGAGGACACGGCTCACAGACTCTCACCTGAGAGACATCTTGCGCATCAATACCTCTGCCTTTGAGCCAGACCTGGCCGTTGTGCTGCAGTCCAGATCTCAGTATCACCCGTCACATTAATTAATTTGTCATTTAAATAACTCTGACTTAATTTTGTTTTGTTCAGTCACTAATTCAGACAAGTTGTCAGTTTTCACTCCAGAATAAACCGTTCAATCAACATTTATATTTGATGATATGTTATATATCGAATTAGTCCTGCACTTGTGGATAATCATTTCTGTTATTCAAAAATTCTGTGAACATTGAACTCCCATGATAATATATTTCATGCTCAAATGAACCAAAATACATCTTTGATTGTTAAAATGAAAATAAAAAAGAAAATGTGAAACACAGAATGGCTTGCTAAACTGTGTTTAAATATATTGTTGCTTTATGTAATGAACGGCAGCTGAGGTCGGCCCCCCCACATTTTACAACATCAAATCCGGCCCCATGTGCAAAAAGTTTGGTCACCCCTGACTTACATGGATAAGCCCTATAACAATTGTGCCAGATCGTATTCCGACCAAAAATCTCCAGGGATGTTCTTAGAACTAGAAACAAAAGGCAGAGACAAAAACACATGTTAAGTTAATGTGTTAACCTCTTAAGCCCTGAGGCCTATTTTCCGAAAATCCTATACTTTTACTTTTTAAGGCATTTCTCAGCTTTTACAAGGCCTAAACTGCAAATCTTGGTATCAAAATGAAGATAGGTTCTTGGGGAGTGGTGTGGATGAGTTAATTTGACAGTCAAGAACACTGGGTAAGAGTAATTGATGTTGGAATGGCCAAAAAATGAACTCCGCCTAAAAAAAAAATTACATGTTTCCTCCAATATCTCCTTATTTTACTTATAACGAAGCAAATAAACACAATCAATTGTAACCACTACATGTCAAGGACATCTGTAGCAAGTTTGGTGTTCATACTACAAGAAACTAATATTCTGTAAAGGTTTTGATTGAACAAAGTTCAGGCGTAATCCATGTTGGCACAGTTTGGCACAATTTGGCACAATAATTGAAATATGGAAAAAATCTTGTCCAAAGCTTCAGCTACGTTCATAGTCTTCTTTTCTTGCTTATGGGACATGATTCCAGCAAAAAAAACTCCTAAAGAAACGCTGTAAAAGGGGGGTGGAAGCTCATTTACGCCATCTTGCTGCGCTTTTGGGAACCTTTCATTCACAAACACTTTCGACGTCGAGCTTCTGCGTGTCCCTACCCCCCAACCATCTGTCCAATCCGGGAGCTCTAT
>SRMA01027068.1:0-110898 GCA_007224835.1 Danionella cerebrum | reverse complement strand
GATACCACTCTAACATCTAGAGTAGAAATACAGTAGTATGCCAAAGTTTGTGCGCTCCAATCTTTTTTCATTGGTTTTCTGAGTAAGAAATTTCAGTTAATTATATCATGAAGGAGACATACACAGAGATATTTGAAAAGTATAGTAAAATTTATAAAAATTCATGGAAAGTGTGCCAGAATTATTTAAACAAAACTAGATCTATGCAGAAATGTAGACACCCTTTTATCGATTTTAATGCTTTTAGAACAAATTATTAGAACTTACAATTGTTGGATATGCATAAATCTCTCGTATTGACACCAACCAAATGAAACTATGCCAGCATGTATTCTGAACAGAATACCTTAGTATTTTCCATCTGAACCATTAAAGGATAAAGTTTACAACCCATACTCTGCCTATAAGCTTCCAATCATAAATAGCATAGATAAAAAAATGTGAATATTGTTGAATGGATCCATTATCAGAAATAAAGTACTTCTTTCAATGAGTCGTCCTCATTGGCAACAGGTACCACTTCTTTTATACCTGGAGTGGCATTTCAAAACCAGCATTGACTAGTTTCCAGGGTAGATCTCCCAAAAGACATTTGAGGAACTTTTAGCTACATTCCTAAACCTAAGAGGACATTTTCAAATTTTTAGAATGGGGTAAAGTGTCAGCGTTTAAAGTGGTTTTAGGGAACATTGTGTAAATTGTCAGGAGAATTTCAACATGTACTTATAATGTGCTTTGATTCAAATTTAGGATACTTACATTATGGTGTAAATGCAAGATTCAAAAAGTGAAGTATGGCATGGAATTTCAAAGCTCTCATAGAATTACAAAATCAGCGAAAAGCAAAATAATTCTCTTTCAACACCTGACCTTCACACACAGGGTTTCTTCAGTTGATTACAGCATTTGTTTTACAGGAATTGTTGACGTAATCCCTTAATTGCTTTCTACCTGAGCTGATCAGTTTGTCATGGAAGCCCACATTACGTCACGTTGAGAAGGGGAACAAATTTTTGCAGGGTCTGAATACAAGAGATTTCCCAAGTTGAGCTCTATTTGTACCTGCACTTCTGTGTGAATTCAGGCTAATAGAAAGACGTGTTCTTGGCCTAATGTGTTGTCATCAGCTGTTCTAAATACTTGAACTGCAAAGCAATAAATCTGGACCGCCTTTGGGTAACCTCAATAGAACAAAAAGGAGACTGTCCTTCAACACCTTCCACTGACACTGAGATTTAATAAGACACTTTCCCCCAATGCTGCCAAGGCTGATATTACCACTAGTGAGTCATTCAAGGATATCATTTCACCCAGAATGTGATATCTCACACACACAAGAATGGAGGCACGTTGTGTCGTAAAGTTATCCAAAGCCCCCAAACTCTGGATTCCTCCCCATTGGCAGGAATCATCTGGCTGGCACTGTGTTGCAGGTGGTGGAGTGTGAGTTTGGCACATGGCATTCCTCTGAAGGGGGTCTTCACACACCGGCCACCATGCTGCCTCTCAGTATTGAACACCTGCGAGATTGGCTCAACGGTGGGATGGTGTCCAACACCGATATTACCATCCCAGGGATTGTCTTGCCTTTGGCATCATACTGTCTGGAGTGTTCTAGTCTATGCTGAGGTGAAGCTGGATGCTCTCAGGCAGAAGGTTGGCAGATTGTTCCTGGCTCAATTGAGGAATACAATTGCATGTTGGATTGAAAAAGAGTGTAATTGTGGTCAAGAAAAGGATTGGTGAGCAATTGGAAGTGTACCCCTTCATTTCTTCTGATCGTCAGAAGCCAATAAGAATAATTGTGTTACACCAAAGCGGATCTACTAATGCCAATATTTGTGTAAAAAGCAGGGGATATTCATTCACCCGTTTTATTTCAAACTTATTCCTGGTTATGTTCACTTAATTCTGCAACTCACATTAGGAGTACAATCTGAAAAGGTCGCCAGCCAATCACAGCGTCACATTGTTCATTCTTGTAGCCCATAACAGATGATCTGGAGCTGTAAGTGAACCGTTACTTTAAATATGACTTGTACTAAACCCTTTGAAAAACTGTCTTTATATTGAGAACTAAAATTACTTAAAGTCTCTCTCTGCTCATTTTGATTTAAAACTGAATGCTGTTGTGGCGGCCGACACGTGGGACCAAGGAGAATTAAATTTGGAAAGGCCAACTATAGTAGTAGCATCCTGTCTCAGTTAATAACTTCGATAACGCCACCCCAGGAATTTCACCTGGAGAGTCTCAGTAAGGCACGCAGTTCATTCACTCGATTAAAAGGGGTAGAAGGCAGGACACGGAAAACGAAGTACCAAGCAAAAATACACTTTATTAATTACTCAACTTTAAAAAGGCAAGGTTTCCATAGAAGAGAGTCTGTGCTGGACACACTGAAGTCCTTTAGGGGGCGCTGGGCCTGATGCGGGACCACAGGAGCCAGGGGTGCCCCAGGAGTGGGGGGATACGTTCTCAGACCACACGCCACTCACCGTGAACTTATGAAATGGCCTCCCCCGTTCTACACCAGGGGAGGAAAGACACTACAATTTCCCGTGGTTCACCACCTTCCAAGGTGCACTCTAGTATCCCACCACTTCCAGGTCCCAGCTCCTGTAACACAGCCAAACACAGGGTTAACCCAGCAGTTACTCCACCCCCAATTACAATGCCCTTCCCAGCACTCTAGCAGTTTGCAATGGAGTTGATTCCATACATAATAATCCAGCAGTAAATATTTACATGAATCTATATACACACACACTAAATACCATACACACCATCATCACTTAATTTAATTAAAACTAACTCACTCACCCTTGCACTGGCGCCAAGCATTCACACCACACTCACAAGCACACTTTATGTTAAAATAAGCTTTCGCTAACATACACGCACACACACTAATATTCACTATTGCACTTAAATCCAAAGCCTAGTATTGCACGTTATTCTCCTCAAAATGGGGATTTCCAGGGATAAACACGCTTTGGTAATCAAACCGCTATTGCACTTCGCACATGACCTGTATTGCACATGTCCCAACGGCAGCGTCCCCCTCTGGGAAACTGAGCCACACGGTGAACGGAATCGCACGCCAACCCGGAAGACTCCAAAAGACGGCGACTGAAGACGACGATGGAGTGTAGTGTCCTCAGAGGAAAATGATTCGGGGAAGAAAAGAGCAGATCCAAGTCATCCGCACTGCTCTCCAGCAGTGCTCACGAAAACGGCCAATGGACACAGAACGCACACACTATTTACTCCTGGGGTACACAAACAGCACATCAGACGCCGTTGCTCTGGCAACACAGTCACAAGGGCTACAGGGAAACAGCAAAGCCAAACTCACCAATTGCAGAGTCATCCGTGAACGGAGAGCTCCTCCAGCACAGAGTGCTCACGGAGCATAACGAGCTGTGAGCGCACAAAGGCGGCTCCAATCGCGACCAAAGCTACAATAATTAGTACAGGATTTAGCACTAAATCAAGGCAAAGCAACTGGTTAGCTCCATGCTAGCTCCATGCTAGCTCCATACCTTGTAGGGCCTGAACGCCGCACCGGAACGAGCGCGGTCAGCTGGAAATGACGCATGACCCAAACACTCTCAGAACGCCCTAAATACTAACGCGCTGCTCTGCGATAGGGCAGCGCAACTGTCACTCACGGTTTAATACTAAGACGCCGACCTATGACAGGACACCGTCATTCATACGGTTACACTGTTTTTTAACACACTGTAAAATCTAACAAAGACAATTTGGTCTAAAAGTGTAAATAACAGCTACAGTGATATTGTGATATTTATTTTTTTGTTGTGACCTGTACTGTAAGTTTACTGTACAAAAATAGTTAAAAAATGTCATTTTGTTTGGACTATTACTGGTTTATTTATAAATATACTGCAAAATACTGGCAAATGAGTTAAAAGTGTTAATCTGTAATATATAAGTTATGTATTCTACTGTAACCTGATATAAAAAGACAATACAAAATGTTTGATTTACGTTTTTGTACAGACTATAGCATGTTTATTTGTAAACCTACTGTAAAATACTGGCAAAGGGGTGAAAGCTTAATTAACATCTACAGTTATATACTGTAACATCAAAGCTTTGTATTCTACTGTAACCTGATGTAAATTTACAGCACAAAACAGTTTATTTAAAAAAAATTGCACAGGTTCATTTGTAAGTTTACAATAAAAATGTAAAAAGAAAACTAGAGTACTATACTGTAATATCTAAGCTTTGTATTTTACTGTAGTATTGTGTTATATAAATAATATGGAATACTTTTATATGTTTACTTGTTGGCAAACATCAGGGCTATGTTGTACTTTAAAAAAGGAGTTCTGGGAACATTTTTTTACAATTACAAACAGCATTTTACATTTTTTTTTACAAAGTCTGGTCTTTGTATTTTGATTAGATAGAATGTTTTTGAGGGAATACTTTTGTTTTTCATTTGAAAACGAGTTCGGAATGTTTGCTAATATTTTTGCATTCAGTTTAAAAATTATGAATCTTGTTAAAATTTACAATTTTGTAGTTATTATTTTTTTTACCATAAAGCCCACAAAGTTGAGAAAATACTAAAATTGTAAAGTATTACAATTTTATTTTTTTTTTGTATATCCTCTAAAGAAATAATTTTACCATGTACAATTTTATTAAGTGTTGGTATTGACCCTCAAAACATTCTGATTAATGTTAAGATATTTTAAGATATTTTCAGTAAACTGAATATTAAGATATTTTCAGTAAACTGAGGTGTAAAGGGAACACCTCATAGAGATCAAATGTGTCGTGCTGTGGGTGTAGATGAATTTTTTCCCCCCTGGTGGCAGAGGGGCCAAGAGGGGAATCGTGACTGTATCCTGTGTGTGAGGCTTCACCACCTGTGTGCCACATGTCTCTGGCCACGGCCAAGCCTTTGCTTGCAAATACACAATATGGATAAAATTGGAAGCAAGGAGTTGTGTGGAAATCCTGCTGCGTTTGGGCTTACAGAGGCTGTTTTAAATATAGCATCATATGTCCTCAACACAGGGATGGGAGTCGGGATGATGTCAGCTCTCGGGTTCACTACCTTCTTTTCCTTCCACTGATAAGAGATTTATTCAAAATAAGTATACACAGAGTTAAGGTCAGTTCCATATTGATGTTCAATCTTTGTTATTAGTGACAGGAAATACACTAAGGCCTTTTATAACTTGTGCTTTAAATGAACCAAAATGTCAGGAGCCACAGGTGTTCGTTTCATTCCACTCGGACCAATTTCTTCCATCATCTGTGAGACTCTGAGCGATGGAGACAGGTAAATAACATGCACCTTCTGCCATATTACCCATGCTGTCCAATTAGAAGCCTGCGTCTCATCTCAGCCTGAGCTGTAATTAAAGAGGCCAGTGAGAGGCATGAGGGAGGGATCCTCTAGCTTTAGTCTCATCCTGGGCAGCATTCCGGCCAATCGCTTGGAAGAAAAATCTCTATGTTAATGACCGATGCGTGAAATGTCACCAGGGTCTTTAAATCACCTCTTCTTTCAGACCACTTACGGCTATCAGTGTGTAGCCGCAGGTTATGAATTTGAGCTGGAGGAGGCCCCAGCCCTGCAGTGCCAAACGTCTGTTAGACTGGAAGGGTGTTGACAGAGCAGTCAGGGGCTGTGATGGATCTCTGTCCTTCATTTGGGTCAGTGCAGGAGGCCTTCGATGTGTCAGCTGCTATTATCAGCAAGTCTTGTACTGGTCCCTCTGGGGAATTCTAGGGGCATGTTCATTCAAGAAAGAAACTTATCTACAATGTAAAACCAGTAAAGGAGAGAAAGTGAGAAACCAGCTTTCTACATTGTTATTCTTTTTCTGAATCTCAATGTTCACCTAAAGACAGTTTATCTAACATGTTTCGGGAGGGGTTAACCTGGAGTTGATGCCCACTTTTAATTATTCTAATAACTCACATAAAAGCTGGTCCAATCTTTCTTGACTCAATCCGAACCAGCTTCCACCACCTTTCTGCACTTGTTGGGGGGCAGGGTTACTTGGAAATTTCAGAGCAAAACAGAAAGCCTGTACATGAACCTCAGGCATGTATTAGGGCCGATTGAACCCCTGAAAGCTATTTATTAATCATATTATCAATTTTATTTGGCCAAGTGTTCCAAATCAACAAACACTTGCTGTAAAATTCCAAATAAAATTGCTGTAATTCAAATGAATTCATTGAAAACAACACAAAATATAATAGTATTTAACAAATCTAAATGATTCTTAATTCAGTATCAAAGTCTTTTGAAATGAACTTTTGATTTAACGCTATAATGCTTTTAAATATTTTTTGGCAATTTTTGAATATGCCATTATTCAAATCCGTTTAATCCATCAAATCCAAAGACTATTTCAAATTGTATCAAATTGTAATTGATCATAATGAGCCTCTATAAATATAAATGTTTTATAAAACAGACCATTTTTACAAAAAATTGTGATGAATCCAAGAATACACTCAAAATGCTAACCATTGATTGCATTTATATATCATTTTTAATCAAAGATTTTCCCTAAGCAGAAGGAGATCACTGGTATCTTTCCAGCACCTGAATTCTATCTCTTTAACATGTTCTTATTGTGTTTGGGTGGCTTTCACTTCCTCCCCACAGATAAAACAAGCTCAGGCTCATCAAAATTAATTAATTTTTCAATGGCTAACAAGATGAAAACAGTAAAGATGTGTTTACTGATCGACATGAAGTGATTATGGCAACATGATACTTGTGTGATTAAAAAGTGTGTTGTCTATTTATTTCAATAGATTTGTGGAGTTTTCTCTAAATTTTGGTTAAAAATAAAGTACAATACACACTGCAGGAATATTTAAACTTTTGTCAAAATTATTTATTTAGTTTTTTTTCTTCATATAAAGGTAAACTGTCTACATTAATACATAACAAAGAAGATAATACAATAAATAATTGTGTTTCCTACATAACGTCTGCACTGTGTTATATGAATTGAGCTGGTTTTACACTGTAACTGGATTTTGGACAACAAACATCAGTCTAAAAATAGCTTGGTCTGACATACTTTATCATCTACAAATCATTAAATCTGGCACCTCCTGCGTCAGAGTTGCTGTGCAATTTCAAAGCATTATGAAGCATGCATTATACTTAAAGATTAAGTAAACATACATTGACTTTAAATTCCTATTTTCTCTTAATATCACGGGAAATTGACAAAATTTGCATTTCTAAAAATAGGCCAACTCTCTTTTGAGGTGATCTTAGAAAGATCTTTGCCAAAAAGTCTAGTGTTTCTGTGCAGTTCTGCAGAATTCTTTTAAAACCTGAATTTGTTGCATATTAAAAATGGGGTGTAAACATATACATTTTGATTTTCATTAAATGAGGAAGATTTACAGAATTGTACTATATTCCAAAATAAATGCACAAATATTTAAACCCAAGCAGTAACAATTAATACAAACCCACCTAAATCAGTGCAATAAACACACTCAATGGCCTACTAGTGAGAGCCTGTTGACAAAACCTTTTTTTTTTTTTTTTAGAAATATGAGTTAGACACTTTGAGTCAAGCTCATTACCCTTTAATTATCCATATATATTTCTCCGAAATGTTTGGAACAATCTACCAACTGAGTTCTTATAAAAATCTGTCTCCAAGTGCACCTAGAAGAAATGGTGCTGTTTTAAAGGTGTTTTCTATTTATTTTTTTGCTCCTTCACTGCATTTTGTCCTTTGATGAAAATAAATCATGAACACGTACATTTGAGAAAGCATTTCAGTAGGTCATTCATATGGATTTTATCATGTTGACTTCTTATATATTTAATCACAATACACGCTACAGTTAACAGACAATTCTGAGTGAAATATTCTAAACCGAGTTCCCAGCCCCTTTGAGAGCTGAGCAAGATTTGAGAGCATCTGATAAATTGAAAAAAGGCTCAAGCGGAGGCTTGTGCAGCTGTCCCTGCGAGTCTCAGTCCCATGAATCTATTAACAGCGTCTCAGATCTGTCTGGGAGTTAGTCTGCTCGCTCTGGATCAGCGGACGCTGCTGTTGGCAGCCGCCATTTTAATGAATTACCTGAAAGTCAATTTGCACATCACTTCCCTGTCCTTGTCTCAGTCAGTAATTGCTGCATCACAAAGAGAAGGGATTTAGGGCATTGTTTTAGGTGAAAACTCTTCAACAAATGGGTGAAAGAAAATATATTTGAGGTTAAAACTTAACAACTCCTTTGCATATTCTAATGTCTATACTTTTTGGAGGTGTTCCCAAAACAACAAGAAGATCCCTTCACTTAGTTTCTCAAAAATAGTGTCCACATTTTAAATTGTAAAAAGCTTTTTCCATTGGAATTTTCAATTTTGTTAAGCATTTGCACTGTGCTACATGCAGTAATATAAATGTCACGGCAGATGGGAGCTGACAGAATGCAGAAACTGAGAAAAGTGTGACAGTTCAATGCCTTGGACGAAGTATGAAAACAATAGATATTTCACAAAAATATAAGCACTATTATCGCACTATTAATCGATTTGTGACTGATTCAGTGCACAGGTTGTTGCAATTAAAGGAAGATTTCTGCCAGATCCATGTATTAGTTCAAGAAAGCAGGACATCGAGTATAGTCTTTGGCCACTTCTAACCAATGCTAAACCAAGTAGAAACGGCTTGATTGGGCAGAAAAATACTTAAAATACTTAGTTTTCAATCAGTCGTGTTAACCCTGGATGCTCCAGATGGTTGGATAGGGTATGATCAGAGTCATGTTTTTGGTCAGAATCATGGAAAGTGAACTGGTCCCTTCGAGGGTGTAAAAAGGACCTCCACAAAGTATATGGAGTTTCAGACTGACCACTTCCTGTTCTTGAACAAAAGGAAGAACTATGCTACTGGTAATAAAATCATCTTCATGCAAAACGATGCACAATACCTCTGCATCACTAGATGCTATGGGGATTAATGGAGGGAAAGTCGTAGAGTGACCTGTTGCATGGCATTTAGAAACTTTGAAACATCCTCTAGCAAATGATCTTCGAGGGTGGGAGGCTGTTTTCCATCATTATTGTGGAAAATCGTTAAAGAGTTATTGGAAATTGCATTTTTTTAAGGTACCGGTAATTAAAATACTTTTTGACCTTTCAATCACACTTCTACCTATTTTTGGTAACTACTATAATCTCTATATAAGCTTTTTAAAACAAGACAACCTTAATAAGTGTAATTCGTGAAGGTTCAATTTAAACCAGGAACTGGTTTTCCTCAACCCTGCAGTATTGAGTTTAGGATTGTGAACTTTGAAGAACATCCTCACTGGGTTAAAAAAAAATCTTATTTCAATTTGATTAAATCTGGTTTTACCATGCTATAAAAATGTAAGGTGTCACTTGAGCTTTAATTTAATGTTCCAAAGTAGTATTTTGATCCCCAACTCAAAGTGACGAGTGGCTTGACTGGAGTTTATAATCTAATCCTCCGTCCCTTAAATCTCTTTAGGAGCACAGAACACGATGGATAGGGACTGTTTCCTCACAACCCATTTCACGTGTGGATAAAACAGCAAATGGAATTTGTCCTCCCTATAAAATGTCCTCCACCTCATTTAATTTAATGGTACCATTCTGTAACCTGATGCTATTTTAGTTTCCTAACCACCCAGTCACTGTGGTCTAGTGCCCTTGTCAATCAAGACCCGAAATTGTCCCCAGTCTGCTTGTTTCCTGATAAACAAGTTCAACACATGACACAAAGGGTTTCCTTGAATAATCTCTCCTGGATGCCTTTGTTAGCCAAAGCTTATGGTAGGCCTATTTGCATAAGTAGAGGAAGACACGGGGGATACTCAATCTAGCCAGCCATCATCCTCTGCAATGAATCATTAGGAAAACCATAGAAATTTAATTTGTTTGTTATCTTCATTTTTTGATGTATCAGTTTGACATAACATTGATGTTAACATGTCCCAGAGCCTTGTGAAAGCAGAAACATTCTTGTGATGTAGAGGTGAGATGTAGGTAACTTCAGGAGTGTATCAGAAAAGTGGATATGGAGATACCCAGGAGTGCACAGGAGATCCAAGATTGCAGGAACTGATCATGGAGAGTCATGGGACATGAACCGTAGGTTCAGCGTTTGCGCTGGGATGAGCCTTTTAACAGATGGAGAGGAATGGGGAGTGTGCACTAATTGAATGACAGGTTCATTAAAGTGATTGTCTGCAGGTGTGAGATCGGTGGCACTGGGCACACTGAATCCCTGAGGCAGATTTTGGGTATGACTTAATCAAAAAAAATTCTGAAAATGTTTAAGAACAATAACAGAAACCAATCCTTGAGAAATAACATTTACAACTATTTCACAGCCACCTGGCATTTTGGTCCAAAAGTTCAAATGTCCAAAACATTCTTAACAAAAGTGCATGTGCCTATGCTTATCCCTAATCCAATTGGAAGTAAACAGGTTTTTGAATCTCAGAATCTAACATAGTTGGTTTTTTTGAAAGTGCATGACAGCAGGCTGAGCTTCTATAAAAATCATGTTGAGTGTTTATAATCTTTTGACAACACTGCAGAGAGTTTCTTGAAGTTCTGAGCTGTGAAAGACGAGGAGCGATTAATCTCCTTTCCATCTCCCTTTTACTCGATTAATCCCTGGCACAGATGTTGGAGACGCTGTAAGATTGTCTAATGTGTGTCCCGTCCAATCCCATGGTGTAATTGAAAATACGGATCTCTCTCAGTCAAGAACACTTCTTTAACCCTGAAACAATTCCCAGAGAGGAGTTTCCTGTTACAAAGAGAAAAGATTAAATTCAAGAGTTTCAATCAACCTTCATGAAATGAAAAGTGCCTTGTCTCTCTCAAACACTTGCTCTCTTTTTATTTCTATGTTTATTTAGATTTATTTCAGTCATGTAAGAAATTTAAATGTCTTTTAATGGGCACATGTGGACACCATTTTTGAACCCATTTTCAAAGTAACTTGTGTTTTAACCAAGTTGTAATGTGCAAAAAAGTTTATGTGTAATTTTCTTCATGACTGTTATATTTCATGAGCTCTGTAGTCATGTGTTTTGTTTAATGGGACACTTTATACTCTAGTAGTGCTATATGCTTTGTAACATATATATGGTGGTCCATAACACTACTGCCGATGAACTTCGCACACACAACACTATTGCAAATCAAAACGTGTACTAGAAAAAATACTTTGAATTCTATTGTTACAACTATAGGAAGTTGCGTCACGACAAGGAGTTGCTTGAATGAGGCCCTACAGCTGGGGAGAAGTCCTTTTCCCTTATGGACTGAGAGATAGAGAGATTAACTCTTTTAGGGTCTCCCCCTCTTTCTTCCTTCTTTGTTCTCAACGCAGCATGGCTTGTTAGCTGGTTGGCATTCTAAGTGTTTTCTATTATACTTTTTTATATACTTAAATTTCGCTGGATTTTTAAAATATTTTACGCTAGTACAAACCAAAATGTGACCACAAATCAAAAACATGACTGCAAATCTAAAACAGAACTATAAATAAAAACACGACTGCAAATCAAAAACGTGATGATAGAAAATGTAAGAACAAAATTAATAAACTCCCGTATGTCTAATACCATATGACACATGTGTCAAACTCAAGGCCCGCGGGCCATATGTGGCCCACCATGTAATCTAATGTGGCCCGCGAGAGCTTAAAAGATTTGAGTGTCTATAAAAAAATGAAAACGAAAAAAAAAACTACATTTCCCACAATTCCGCAGTGTTTCCACATCCATACTCACGAGTGAAACTGCAGAGCTGCCGTTTCTCACACATTGAACATAAGACTCACGCATTTGAGTGATCTCTCATGCTACACCTCCGATTTCTCACGCTAAAATAAATTTCAAGATGTGACTGGGTCACAGCTAATAGTTTATCTGTGATCTGTTTCTTGAGCCTGATGATAAAAGATGATGATCGATGTGTATCGTCTTCAGTCTGTGAGGTTTTTTTTTTCGCTAAACAAATGACAAAAATGCTATTTTTCTTTATTCACTTGGACAGTTTGATCCTTCATTAATGGAGTTATGTGGGTTTTCATAAGCTGTCAAAAATCAAAAGGATTTATATTAATACAACAACCATACAATTGTTTCTATGCAACTGAATTGTCACTTGAATAAGTTATAAATAATGAGTTATTTAACATTAAGGAGTAGTTACATTTATTTTACATTACATTTGATTACATTGTTTTACATTTATAAGTTACATCTGGCCCTTTGAGAACAGCCATTATGCTAATGTGGCCCTCGGTGAAAATTAGTTTGACACACCTGCCATATGCATTCCTGCATATCCTCCTCGTCATTAAATTAGTTCTGAGTCAGATTGAGTCAGAACCTCAGTTTATTGGCTGGGGTCGAACAGAAATACATAAACATGTTATTTTAATCTGCTTTACAATGACAAAAAATAACTCTCTTCTTAAAAAACTAAAATCAAATCAGGTTATCTGTCTGTTTAGAAAGCATGTTAAAATGTTCCTACTGCATTTATGCTTAGTCAGGTTCAGCTGCTCTTTTAGTCTTTCACTGAACAGTAAATGGACCATTAAATTGTGGGTCACTGAAAGTCCACCAACACAGACACTAATAATAATGCACTTGAAGCAAATTTGTGGTAAACTCTCATGTTATGGATGCTAAATGAATTTCTTATAACTTCTGGAAAATCTGCTCTATTTCTGCTTCTGGTTTGCCCTTTTGTGCTGTGGTTATTGCATTTTTTTACTTTGTATTAAATCCACACAGAAATGCATTAACATAATTCTAGAGATTGTCCACAGTTGTAAGACCTTTTACAATATCGCTGGATTAACTTCCCAGGCTGCAAGAGCTTGTTAAATCTCTTGTCAAGATGTGCATTTTCACTGGAACTCTGAAAGGTTGGACACTTTGGAGAACGTAAGTGTTTCTGTTACTATAGACTATTGAGACAATCCTTGGTTTTTAAGAAGAGCAAGTTTTGTGAATGTAAACAAAATTTCCCTCAAAAAACAGGTGTCACGGAGGCTCTCACACCAATTATAGACAAAACAAGAACGCTCCTTTAAAGGAACTCAGGGGAACAGCTGACAGACAATGTCTTCAAGGTGATTACTAGGTAAGTCAAAATCATAGAGACACAAAAGTGGAGATGGAGAAACCCAGACACAACAGGAGTGCACAGGAGATCCAAGACAGCAAGAAGTGATCATGGAGAACCAGGGGGCATGAACCGTAGAATAGATGCAGGAGGGAGGGAAGTGAGGGACCATAAAGGGGAGTGCAAACAAGGGAATGAGATACAGGTGTGGATGTTGAAGGGGGGAAGCTTGGGTTCATTAGCACCTGAAACAGGCAGATGAAAAGAACACTGCACTTTTTGAATCTTTCTTTATATATCTCCAAAATAAAAAGTATTGTCTTATTTGGAATTGAAAACGATTCAAACAAATCAGTTTCATTTTCCACTGGTGTTACATCATGGTGTCACTTTGAGGGGGGTTGGGTCTGTTTCAATGATCTATGCTAAGCTATGCTAAAAGTGCAATTGCCAGTTTTAGAAGATTGTAAAATATTACTAATTATTCCCCAAAGATAGTGGAAATAGAGCTTATATTTAGAACAGTGGAGTGTTCTTGTAATAGGTTCATAAATAAATGTTTATTGCCCTGCAGATCAATGTTTGAAACCACTGTGGTCAGTGTTGCTGTCTAAGTTAGAATTGCTGCCTACTGCCTCTAGTGGAAGTTTACAAATGGGCATTTCATTTATTAACACAAAATCAACTAAATACTGGAACTAGAGCTGCTCAGGTTGCTCTGATTAAAATTTCATGCTAAAAGTTCACACTGAAGAGTTCCTATCTTTCTCCAGCAAAACTATACACCTTTACTCACAAGAATTATGTTCTATGGCTACTGTGATCCATTTATGAGCATTTTGTGTACATGGGGAATCTTTCACCATGCAATCTGGGCCAACCAGGTACCAAGCGGGAGAAAAGGACAGGAGATAGGGGGGGGGGGTAAGAGATTTTATTGGATTAGCTTGATGTCCTTTAAGACAATCAATCGATTGAATTTATTGAATTTACTATTTAAATTATGGCAGCCCGAAAATGAGTGGCAGTGGTGTTCCCCACTATGTTCAAAAACACTGTAAGATGTGGAACTCCATTTTGGGACCAGAATTTTCTTCAACTGAGATGCCCTCAGCCAACTTGAGTCTGGTGCCTTAGACTCAAGCCATTCTAATGCACTACAGAGTTTAATAATGTCAAAAAGAACTAACTCGTCCGTTGCCGTGGCTAGCATGCAATGACACGTAAATGCATGGTTGCTTGTGAGTTTGAATTCTGAGCTCGACATCTGTTTGTCCCTACTCTCTCTCCGTCTAGCACGTCTCTCTCATTCATTGAAAGCTACGGCAAGAAAACTAAAATAAAAAAGTACCAACTGTAAGAACTTTTAGAAATATATATATTCTTTAAAATTGACACAAAAAGTACTTCAAGCTTTCAAACCAACAAATTAGAGATGATTATTATAGCAATCACACAAAGAGTGATAATTAATGAATGGTGGTTTTCAAATTGCAGTAAAATGAATTTTACAAGAGTAAAACAACATTAGATACATTTAGTTATCAAAAGTGAGTGAAAGAAATTGTAAAAATACATTTAGTAAAGTCAAATTCTATTTAATGCTGTCACACAGAACTTTCAATGATTCACGATCTATAAAACCCAGCAGTGACAGATTACAGTCATGAAAATGAATTTACTGCTCAATGTACTTCTGGGAACGAGGGATGATTATATATTTATGATTATGTGGAACTGCATTACACATTTTCATCCACCCTCCTTTGGTTGTTTAGAATTCTTCAAAGATGTAAGATATGCACAGAAATGTATGATGTATCAACACAATAGATGCCAGCTTCCAATGCCAGTGATTGTAGTTCTCTTAGGATAATAATGAATAAAGCAAACATAAAAGAAGTGACGGTAACTTCCCGACTACATTTTAAAATAGATCCAATGAGAAATGCAGCCTTGTATTTCCTCCTGGTGGCCATACAAATATCACAGTCAATACTTGGTTGGCTCCAGTTATAAAACACAACATTAAGTAATGTATATTTCACATGCTGGCAAAAAAACTGTTGTATTGGATCTTAAGATTTTTGATATCTCAACACTTCAAGCAACCTAACAAGTTGTTTAGAGTGTGCTGAAAATCTCTTTACGAGTAGCAGCTGGGGAATTTTTCTCTAGGGAGAAAACACTAATCTAGAAAACTGTCAAAAAGGCAACAAATATCCTTTATGTCCAGTTCTCAATCTTGCCATTTCAGTTTCGATTATTTATAGAATTTTCTTTCCCTTCTTGTATTTTGTATAAATCTCTTCCTGGTTTTTCCATTTGTGTCAACCAAATGTAATTATTTTCTTATTTATGATGTTCCTCGTGCATGAGCTAGGTCAGAACCGAAGCATTAAATTTGGATAAATCAGAAACTATAGTCAACATAAATGAAAACGAACGCCTTGCTTACTAAATGCCAACTTTAGATCAGCTAAACATATATTTCTTATAAATATACTTTTCAAAGTATTTTCCTTCATTTTCTTTCTTTAATTCTTGCCAAAGCCAACATAATAATATTCTGACGAATAAATCTCCCTCTAGTCAGATTGAGTTAAACTTTTCCAAGATATTCAAACTGAACTGACTCGGGTTGCTAGATATTTTCAGACTGGTTCCGCTTTGAGTTTTTAAACTTTGTTAAACTGTAACTCAAACTGAGAACATCATTGAATCTTCATACAGACCAAACTTGCGGAGGTTATGAGGATGTGCAAAAACATACCAAGCAGTGTGCAAAAGTATTTGACCCCAGGCTTTTGTAGTGATTCATAGTTACCATTGACTTATAATAGCCATTGAAAGGAAATGGGAAACTATAACTAAAATGTCTTCAAGATGAAACATAATAGACAATGTTTGTTTATGCTAATTATAGTAACAAAATTGTAAGATTTTATGACTGATGGCTCCCGAGCAAACACCCTAGCAACCAAATTCTCAGCTTTGGTAAATTATAAGTACATGGGAGTTGGTTTATATAACTTAAAGTGAAAAAAGGAACATTGCACTGACCCCTCCATAGCAACCCCTCCATTAACAACCATTTTGACATATCCCTATCTCAGCTAAGGAAAATCATAAAGACATGTTGGTTGGTTTATATTACTCATATTCACTGACTCCTTCAAAGCAAAAAAAAAAAATCCCTGGCAACCATTCCATTTGTTAATAAAAATATAAATGCCACTTTTACAAGCCAGTGGCAAAGTTTCAAAATTTAGCCATCAACTTTCTACATAACTTCTTCTTTATATTTGGAACAGTGAGTGGCGGGGCGGCGCTATGGCACACTCTGTTGACAGCCATCCATTGATATCTGACTGCAGACTGGATAGGCCCCACCTACTGAATTTTGAGCCCCTCCCACTGAGCATTAAATCATGATTGGGCGTTAGGAGTACAACCAATAAGACAACATGTGGACAAGGCTCCAAATTCAGTGGGTGGGGCTTAACCCATCAGCAGTCTGCATCTCACTGATATTTTCAATTTTGGTTCAAAATGGTGCTGTGCTTCTAAAAAAAATATTCTGCTTTTTTTTATAAACCTTTTAATGAAGTGACAGGTCTAAATGACTGAAGTAACTTCAAAAAAGTATTAAACCAGAAAAGAACGATCCATATATAAAGATTTAAACATCATCATAAAAACTGATTTCTTTCTAATCCCCACTGGTCCGTACCTAATTTGTTCTGGTCATAAAATTGAGATCGACGGAACAAACAAATGCATCAAATTGAATTTATTATAGTTTACATGTGGTGGTAAATATGAGAGAAGCAATATCAATCAACTCTCAATGAAAACATTTAAGATGAATTAATAGCTTGTATATATTTTGTCGTTCACACCTTGCGGAGTCATCAATAGATTACGACAACTTCAATCACCACATTCAGAATCCTTTTTTATTATAATAACACTCTTAATTCCTCTGAGTAGGTTTCTAAGCCCCCTTTTCCAATGTTAATTAAAGGCAGACAGTCACATTCTAATTATTGCTTCCACATATTGTTTATCACCTGTAAACCAGCATCAAGATGCCAAAAGAAGTGAGAAGAAAAAGTGCTAAACATTTGAGTATCAAACTTATTTGCTGTTTAGGTCCAGCTCTGCACAGGCAGGGGGGTTTAGGTGGAAACCGGTGTCTTCTTCACAAGTCGTCTACGCACTGGGTTTGTAGGAGAAGCACTGGCTCTCTCTGTCTTTAACTCATCCATAAAGGTTTCCAGTGGTCCAAATTTCTCAGTCAGCTCGCCTAGATGAACTTTCAGAGCATTGAACTCTTTGTACAAGTCATCAAGTGCCTCGGAAAGAGGTTGAATCCTGTGTAGGATTAAAGATGTTGTTTATTCTGAAAGAAAAATTTCTCATGAGATTGAAAAAAGCATTTTAATGGTTGAGAACAGGTGGTCCTTGCCACCACCTGATTTTAGCAACTTAAATACATCCCTGTCAACATTTTTTTTTGTGTGATGATACACTCGAAATGGATTCACAGCTCCAACTTTGTATAACAGTCATGTGACTTCATCCCATTTTTACACACATTGTTACCTATACGCTTTACAGGGTTATTTGTAAAATTTGGTTCACTTTTAAATCTAAGTATGTAAAAGTATAAAAAAGTATACTAAGTATTACACCAAATCTAGACAAATCTTGGGGAATGAACCTTGCAAACAGCTTTAAAAAACAGACTTAGACTGAAAGGAGCTAAGAAAAACGAGTTTAAAAGACCAGTCATATTTTTTTGGCTTATCTCCCTCGGCTGACGCCAGTTTGGGCATAGCTTTGCATAAACCAGTCGCAATTCAAAAGAATCAGTTTCTATAAACACACCCCAATCTTTCAGAGTTACATTGTGTTGTAGCTTTGATATTTTATAGTTTTCTTTTATCATAAGGTTGAAATGAATTATAGTCCATATAACAAAATATCAATGGTATTACAACACCATGCAACTATAAAAAAAAAGTTTTAAATATGAAAATATGGTTTTAATATGGAAACTCTCATTTTATTCTGAATTGCGACTGGTGTTGTTGGATTCCAAAATCAATGCTATGCCACACTAACATATACACGTACAGTACTAACATACACACCAACATATACATATATAAATGCATACATTTTATTTACACACACACACATGAAAATATATGTATATATAAATCCTCCTGGATATGTACCTGGAGTAGTCAGGGAGCAGGGACTGGTGGTCATTCTGCAGGAGTCCTTTCACTTGATTCAGGATGTCAAACCTCCAGTCATCAAGTACCTGAGTCAGGTTTGAAACCCCTCGCATACTCACTTTATCAGCTGAGGGTCCAAAGTACTTTTAATAAAAACTTTTAAAAACATAAATTGTGTGTTTAAATCTCCAAAATGAAAGTATGTACACTTACAGCCATCACGATAGTTCCATTCCTCTTTTGCTGGACGTTTCTTCTGACCACAGACGATCACCAGAGTCATGGACAGGAACAACAGAATTACCCTGAAATTCATCCTGGAGCTTTTTGTTTCCTACTTACAACAAGAAATTCAGACTATTTCATCCAGTACAACAAATGTTTAGACAATAGATGCTATAGTTGATTCTTCTCCACATTAACCGAGAAATCACTGTTAATCCTAAAAAAAATATTGATATATTTCCTTGGGGCAGAATCTGTTCTGACTTGAGTGCTCTGTACTTTTCTTAATTTTCTGAAAAGCTACATTTTAATTTTCCTGCCCAATTATTCTCTTTCGGTGTCATGGGGTTGTGTTGGTGCCATCTCCAGCTGGACATCATGGACGCCTTTGGCATTGCAGTCTTCTTGATTATCTTCTTAACATTTAAAAATTATCAAATGTTTGATAAATCAAAAAAAGGAGAAAAAAAATCCTATGCTTACACAGATATACATCAAAAACCTGACATGATTATAGAAGGAAATACACACATATATTTTAATAAATATTGTTTACATACCAGTCCAACAGTCTGGGAAGAAGTGTGGTCTTCTCTGTCCTCCTGGAGTTCTGGGTCTGAGTGGCTGCACAAGTTTGTTTCAAGACTGAAGGACACACCCTCTCCACTGTAAGTATTGTCCATGCACACTGCACACACATCACATTTTTCTAAAAGCTTGGCTTGAAAGCAGACGCCATCCTAATTAGATTTTTTATAGCAATTCAAAGCCTAAAAATATGTTGTGCTGGGAAGTCTTTTCAATTCAATTAATGTCTTTAAAACAGAACTACAATCATTGTGCAACATAAGTAATGTTCTCGAAATATAGGCATATAACGAATACACAGTATATATAATAATAAGCAACGATGAGAAACAAATAATGCGCTTTTAAATTTCCAACTCACTAATTCATGATTTAATGGGTTGTAACTTTAAAAGTTATTTCTGTTAACTTTAAAAGTTGTTTTTGAGAAGAAAAAACACAACCAAAGATGTATCTGATACAAAGATAATGCACAGCATTTATACTGAAAACAGATATCAGGAAGAAAGGAAGATTTTACTATAAACTTTAAGTCTAGTTTGAGCTTTTTATTTTCCAGAAGTTTTGAAGAGGAGAAGGAAAGGTGAAGTTCAAAATAGGGGTAGAGTTTGAAAACTTTTGTCTGTGAATGTAATATTTGC
Organism: Danionella cerebrum; assembly: GCA_007224835.1. Classification (NCBI taxonomy): domain Eukaryota; kingdom Metazoa; phylum Chordata; class Actinopteri; order Cypriniformes; family Danionidae; genus Danionella; species Danionella cerebrum. Next base: position 91,032 of record SRMA01027068.1, on the reverse strand, counting down.
CAATAAGAACACATAAATTAAAAAAATATATTCCAAAAATATTTATTATTTTCATTCTCATAAAATATTAATAAAGTATGTCTTTTAATGTCAAACAATAATTAAATCTAACAATCGTTGATATCCTCAGCCAATCCCATCAACAAATAAGTAATCTGTTTTTAATCAGTTTTACGAAAACAACAAATATCATCTATATCTAAATATTTTTAATGGTGTATAGAATTTAAAAACACTAAAAGATAAGGGGACGTAAATCACGTGTGTGATTACGTCACGTCCGTTTCTTAGTAGTTGCTAAGCGACAGGACGGCTGCGTGGGAAGGAAGAAAATTTCCTTGGGAGAGGGGAGATGGCGGAAAGCAGCGACAACTCGGCGGATGAAGATGGAAGAAATGCTCCTGGAAAACCAAAGAAAGCGATCAGCAGGAAAGCTAGCGCGACTTGGGAAGAAAATCAACATGCAAACCACTGGGACGAAAGTGGAGAGGATATGGAGGAAGGAAATTATGAATTTGTTAAAACAAAGGAAGTAAAGGGTGACGCTACAATGAGCAAAAAGGAGTATTCCCGAAAGAGGAAAAAGTCAAACCTAACATCAGATTCGCAGTCAGTGCAAACAAACAGTTCAGACAGCGATACGACAATTAAAAAACAGGAAGAGACGCAACTCAAAGTTTTCATAAAACTAAACCAAGAGGGAGCATCATTTACAAAGTGGAACCCAATAGGGTTAACAAAAAGTATTAACAAAATAATAGGAGAAGTAAGAGAAATGAGAGTCTTGAGAGACGGACAAATGCTAGTAATATGTAGCAACAAAGAGCAACAAGACAAAGCTATCAAAACTCAAAAAATAGAGGGAAATAAGGTAACTTGTTCAATTCCAAAAGAGAGAAAGTATGCCAGAGGAGTCATTACAGGAATACCGACAACAATAAAAACAGACGAAATAATAAGTAACATAAAAGGAGGAAAGATAAATACTGCAAAAAGACTAAAAACAAACCGAAATGGAGAAAGATGCGACAGTCTATCTGTTATGCTACAGTTTGACCAGGAAACACTGCCAACCAAGGTATTCCTTGGTTTCTTCAGCTACCAAGTGAAGCCATACATCCCACCACCGCTCCGATGCTTCAAATGCCAGAAATTTGGACATATTGCAAACAACTGTAGAGGCAAGATTAAATGTGGAAGGTGTGCTGGAGATCATGAATATGGCAAATGCAAAAAAGATGCAGAAATAAAGTGTGTTAATTGTGGAGGAAACCACAGTGCAGCATATAGGGGTTGTGAAGCAAGCAGAAAAGCAGAAAAAGTACAAATGATAAAAACAACAAAAGGAATTACATATGCAGAAGCAGTAAAACAGGTAAATGAGACGACAAAAACAGTGATAAAAAAGACAGAAAAGCAAAATCCCCCACAAGGAAATGAGAGCAAAGACACACTACATTTGAAAAAGAAAGAATTTATACTTTTCATGGTAGAGGTAATAAATTGTGCTGCTCAGACAAACAAAAGAACAGAAAAAATCAAAATAATAGTCAAAGCAGGAGAAAAGTTTCTAGGCATAAAAGAGATCAATTGGGAAGAGGTGAGAGAAAAACTGGGCGGAGAAAATGATGGACAAGCAGAAGGAGGAGGAAGTAAACAATGACAATAAAAATTATTCAATGGAATGCCAGAAGCCTCATTACAAACGGATTAGAATTTAAACATTTTTTACATAAACAAAAAAATAAACCAAAAATAATATGTATACAAGAAACATGGCTTAAACCTAAATTAAACTTTGCCATTAAGGGATATATAATAATAAGAAGAGACAGAAGAGAGGGAAATGGAGGGGGAATACTAATAGGCATTGAAGAAAATTACTCATATAACATAGTGGAAATTCATGAAAAACATGAATCTATGATCGTCCAAGTATGGATAAATGGAGTAGGAATTAACATAATAAATTATTATAATCCAGGAAAACAAATAAACAAAAACAATTTAAATGAAATTAGCAGACTAGCAAAAGGAAAAACAATATGGTGTGGGGATTTTAATGCACACAGCACACTTTGGGGTAGAAAAAAAACAAATAAAGACGGTGAAATTTTAGAAGAATTTATAGAAGAAAAACAAATGATATGTTTAAATAATGGAAAAGGAACAAGATATGACTATAACAAAAACAAAACCTCAGTGCTTGATTTAACTTTAATAACAAATAATGTAGAAGATATACAAAATTGGAAGGTAAAAGAATGTAACATGGGCAGCGATCACTATCCAATAATAATTAAAGTTGGGATAAAAGAAACAACCAAAAAAGAAAATAAAGTAAGGTGGAAATTTGATAAAACAAATTGGAAATTATACAATTACAAAATGGAAACAGAAATAAATAATGAAATTGAAGGGGAAGAAGATACAGAACAGTTTAGAAAAAAAATAACTAAAAATATTATAAAAACAGCAGAAAAAATCATACCAAAAAGTAAAAATAGAGATGGGAAAAAAAGCGTTCCGTGGTGGAACGAAGAATGCAGTAAAACAATAAAAATAAGAAACAAAGCTTTCAAAATTCTAAAAAAGAAACATACAATAGAATCACTAATAACATACAAGAAGAGTCAAGCAATGGTTAGGAAAATTATAAGAAATGCAAAAAAATGTTACTGGAGAGAGTATTGTAATAAGATAGGGCGAGAGACAAATATAGATCAGATTTGGCGAACAATTAGGAAAATGAAAGGAATAAATAAAATAAACAAAATGGCCACGCTGAAATGGGACGACAAAATTATAAAGGAAGATATGGAAAAGGCTGAGGTATTAGTAAAAACCTATCAGGAAAGTCATAGTTCAAAAAATTTAACAGAAGAAGAAAAACAAGAAAGGAAGAAAACAGTAGAAAAACACAAAAATGAGAAAACAGAAGACTCAAATGAAAATAATGAAATAAACTTACCTTTCACAAGACAGGAACTAGAATATGCTTTGAAAAATAACAAAAACTCTGCTCCAGGAAAAGATGGAATTTATAAAATAATGATAACAAACTTGGGAGAAATTGCTCTTTCTAAAATACTCAAACTTTACAATAAGATATGGGATACAGGAAAAATACCAGAAGAATGGAAGCACGCAATTATAATACCAATTAAAAAACCAGGGAAAGATGAAACAGATCCAAAAAACTATAGGCCAATTGCATTAACATCACATCTAGGGAAAATAATGGAAAAAATGGTCACAAGAAGAATTGAATATTATGTGGAAAAAAAGAAGCTAATAAAACCGTACCAAAACGGATTCAGAAAAGGAAAAAGTACAAGAGAGCCTATCATACGTTTAGAAAATGAAATTAGAAAAGCACAAACTAATAAAGAAATGGTAGTGGCAGTATGCTTCGATGTGGAAAAAGCATACGACATGTTATGGAAAGAAGGTCTGATCATAAAATGTAAAAAAATAGGTTTTAAAGGCAAAATAATAAACTGGATAGAAAACTTTTTACATAACAGAACTATCCAAGTAAAAGTAGGACAAAAACTCTCCAAAAAACAGACCGCAGAAAACGGGACTCCCCAAGGAAGTGTCTGTAGTCCAATATTATTTAATATAATGATAAATGACATTTTTGAAGAACTTGAACAAAATAAAATAGACAAGTCACTATATGCAGATGATGGAGCTATTTGGATTAGGGGTAGAAATCAAAGGTTTATTGAAACAAAAATGCAACACGCAATAAATTTAATTGAAAAATGGACAAAAAAATGGGGATTCAAGTTATCAGTAAGCAAAACACAAATTATATGCTTTGCTAAAAGACACAAAAATATTACCTTAAAACTATATGGAGAAAGTCTGAAGCAAGTAACAGAGATCAAATTCCTTGGAATAATATTTGATGAAAAATTAACATGGCAAAAATATATAGAGTATGTTAAAGATAAATGCAAAAAAATAAACAACATACTAAGGAACCTTGCAGGAAGAGAGTGGGGAGGCAGCAGAAATGCATTATTTAAGATATACAGTAGTATAATGAGACCACAAATAGACTACGGCTGTTTAGCGTACATATCAGCGGCAGAAACGCATCTCAAACAATTGGAGAGAGAACAAATGAAGGCACTCAGGCTCTGCTGCGGAGCAATAATAACATCTCCTCTGGCAGCTGTACAGGTGGAAACAGGAGAAATGCCTCTTAGGCTTAGGAGAATAAAGATAATGATGAATTATTGGGTGCAAATACAGAGTCAAGGAGAAGAACAACCTATAAAAGAAATCCTAAAGGACTGCTGGGAACACAAAAAATCCAACTATCATAATCTAGGATGGACGGGCAATATAATGGCTAACAAAATGGGACTAGACAAATTTAAATACAGTAGAACAGAGGATCAGAGAGCACCATGGAACACACAACTAATAAGAGTAAATCTAAACCTTATAGAAGAAATAAAGATACTTAAAGACCAAACGCAAAAAGTAACATATGTTAAAGAATACTTAGAAAAGTATTACAAAAATAAAACTCAAATCTTTACAGATGGATCTAAAGATCCAATATCTGGCAGAACAGGTGCCGCAGTCGTGATCCCCTCAAAGAAGGTGACAATGAAACACAGAACAACTGACCATTTAAGTGTATTCACTGCTGAATTAACTGCAATAAAAATGGCACTGGAATGGATAGGCAAAAACAAAGAAAAAAATACATTGATCTGTGTAGACAGCTCATCTGCACTAATCAGCATACAGGAAAAGAAATCAGAAGCAAGACAAGACATAGTAAATGAAATAAATCGTAAGGTTGAAGAAATGGACAGAGAAGATAAAATCATACAGTTTCTATGGATACCAGCACATATAGGAATCGAGGGAAATGAAGAAGTAGATGCAGCCGCTAAACTAGCAGTTAAACAAGAAAAAATAACAATGGAAATATCTATAGGGAAAAGTGAGGCCAAAAGCATAATACGTAACAAGATTTTAGAAATGTGGCAAGAGCAATGGGATAAGGGTGAGACAGGAAGACATTTGTATGGAATACAAAAAAAGGTGGGAAAACAACAACAACTTCCTCTGAGACACAGAACAGAAGAAACCATCATAGCAAGACTCAGAATAGGACATACAGGACTTAATCACCATCAATACAAAATAGGAAACCATCTGACAGGGAAATGTGCGATATGTGAAGAAGATGATGAGACTGTAGATCACGTGATAACAAAATGCAAAGGATATGAAGATAAAAGAAAAGATCTGAAGGAAACTGCAGTAAACAATAAAATACAACAGTTCACAGCAACAAACCTGTTAAGAGACGCCAGGATGTATAAGGAAATCTTAATATTCCTTCATAGAACAAAAAACACTTTCAGAATATAAAAGAAAAATTTCCTTTCCCCATACCCTGATCTTAACACAACATCAGTAGATGGCGGTAATGCACCAAAAGTCAGGTTTGCAAACTGCCAATAAACAAAACCGAAGAAGAAGAAGAAGAAGAAGGACGGCTGCGTCTCGTCTTTGAAAACTCAAGGCTGTGGTTCTTTAAAACTTACTCGGCTTCTGAATATAAGATGATATTGTTTCTCGGTTAAAGCTACATTTAGTGTGTACGTTTAATAATGACTCCAGTAACGATTAAAGACGGCGAATACACGGCCACTGTGTATAAAATGGTGAGTTTTTTTGCTCCCTAATGCTAATAGGCTAACTCATACAATGCTAACGTTTGTCTGCTTTACAACTGTCAAACTGTCAATTTCATTGCACGTTTGCTTTTTTGACATTTTTGCATTTCTTTTCTATGCCTTTGTCGTGTGTCTTTTGTATAAGATCAAAGAAGGACGATATGGAGATGCAATCCACATCCTGAGCAAAGAACATCAGAAACACACAAGGGTAAGTTGCAGCATTCAGATCCGACTGTTATTAAAGTGTGGCTCTATGTGTTTCAATGATTTTGTGTTTGTGCAGTCCAGGGCTGCACTCTCTCTTCTAGGTTACTGCTATTATCACATGCAGGACTTCACTAATGCAGCAGAGTGTTATGAACAGTTAACCCAGCTTCACCCCGAGGTTGAGGAGTATAAACTGTACTACGCTCAGTCTCTCTATGGAGCTTGTGCTTTTCCAGAGGCAATGAAGGCAACGTTTCTATTGGACAGCACAACTAGTCACACTAAGGTAGAGCTGTGCCTTCACAAGATCGATATTTTGTGTAATTTATTGTGATCGAAACTTAACTTGTGTTGGGTCAGTCATTGCTGAAAAGTCTAGATTCTTTGTTGTGTAAGTGATGAAAATAACTAATTGACATTTTCTTTTTTGTAAATCAACTTTTTAAAATCTTTCATCATTTGAATGTCAAAATCACTAGAGGGAAATGGAAACTTTTTGATGTTTTAAAATGATAATAGAGTAGTGTCTAAATGGCTTTATTATGTGAGTTTGTAATGTTTGTCAGCTTTAATATTGAATAACTTTAAATAATGTTATTATAATGATACATAATTTGTATGGTTAACAGGACAATATTTATGTATTCTATGTTAATAATAAGTTTTTCAAGATGAGTGTTTTATCCACTTTTCAAACAGATGATTAAACTGCAGGCTGCTATTAAATACGGAGAGGATGATTTTGCAGGTGCAAAGGTAAGAAAATAAGTTGTTTTTGCATTGATCACTTAAATATAGTGTTTAGAGAACAGTCAAACGTATGTTTAATAAAAGTAAAATGTATTTTAAAAAGCGAATGGGTACATCGGTTAAACTAAAATTAAAAAATTTAAGATGTATGGGTATGGTTTACATGCGCTTTCAACACGGAATGCTTTCAGAATTCTAAATAACGATTGTTTATTCTTGTTAATTTACTAAATGCAATGTGAACAAACAAAATAAAAATGCAAATTAAAACAATACTGGTGTTACTATGTGTTTTTTATGTTTATTGGCAGTTTTATGATCAATCAGTTACACAAAACAGGTGCTAATAATAATCAGTGTCACACATAGATTGAAACCCGGTCATTAACTGAAACGGAAACACCTGTGTAGGAAGATTAAAACTGAGTGAGAAACAGCCAAACTTGGCTACCAAGGTAATGTTAAGAAAGACAGTTTCTTGTCATTGGAGGATTGAACACCGCAACAAGACACAAGGTAGTTATTCTGCATCAACAAAACATTTCCCCTGTAGGCTGGGGTTTCAACATGAACTGTTCAAGCTCTTATGGAGAAGCACAAAGACACTGGAGACTCTGGTCTTGATGACTGTAGATGCCAATGAAATGTGCAGCAGATGCGAGACACATTGAGCTTATTGCCCTTGGAAAAGGAAGATGTCCAGCAGGGCTATCATCTCAGACCTTTGCAGAAACCAAACCTTATGGTGGATGTTCGTTGAATGTTTAAGGCTGAATTTATTTCAAATGAAGTTGAAGATTTGGTCAATATTAATGGTGTTCTAAAAACTGAGAAATACATGCAGATGCGTTATGCAATACAATCAGCGAGGTGTATGATTGGCCTTGAATATATTCCGCAACAGGACAACAACCACAAATGTAGTTATAACTAGTTATTTTCTGCCATTTTGAAGGCAAAGGATATATTTCTTTTTCTGAAACCATTCTTCATTTGCAGCATTTTACCCATACGTATACTTCAAGGGTGTTTAGCATTAGTAAAACATTAGAGTTGGTACATGTGGAAAACGAAACCCAATCCATCCACGGATGGAAGATTTAATTGTTGGACTCTTTTGTTTGTGCTACCTTAGACTCTGGTCGAACAGTTACCTCAGGACGATCCAGACTATGATGTGGACCTCGGCTGTTTGCTTTTTAAGGAGGGAGAGTATGAGGAGGCTTGCAAGAAGTTTACATCCTCCATGAACGTACTGGGCTACCAGCCAGGTGAGCATGAGTTTCCATAGAATGGTCTATGAATGATGAAGTTGTGTTTTAGTGTGAACTACCACTGTTTTAGCAAAAGTAGGAAACATAACATTGCCTGGTTCACCACACCGTGTAAAGGTTGTCATTTGGATTTTTATAGAAGTGAATGTGGTTTGGAGACTAAGCTTGTTTTCATTCTGTTTTAGATCTGGCATACAATATAGCCCTCTGTTACTACAGTTTAAAGCAGTACGCTTCAGCGCTCAAATATATTGCTGAAATTATTGAACGTGGAATCAGAGAGCATCCAGGTTTGTGTGGCAGACAATTTTGTATTGTTTTAAGACGTTTCACTCAGCGTTATAGACTCTTTTGTCGACAGAGTTAAGTATTGGAATGACAACAGAAGGCATTGATGTAAGAAGTGTCGGAAACACTCTGGTCCTACACGAAACCGCTTTGATTGAAGCATTTAATCTGAAAGCTGCCATTGAATATCAACTGAAGAACTGTAAGTATAAACCATTCCACCTGATTTTTCAGAAAAGTCCATTTATTTACTTTGCAATATGCCTCAACTCTACTGTAGAACATCTGGCCTTTGCAAAAGTAAATATAATTTGTTCTTAAAGGAGCTTTACATTAATTTTTAATACAGTTATTTGTAATAATACATAGAGCAAATTAGTTTGTTGGTACTCAGTGCTGTTGTGTACGTTTGATTAGTCGTGATGTTTAAAGGGAGTATGATTTGTGAATTAAAAAAAAATCTGAGATATGGGCCCCAACACAAAGCAGTAGAGATGGAGAAGGTGGACATCAGAACTAATGCTATTCTTCTGTCCCAGACGTCTTGTGTAAATGGTTTTAATTGTTCGAGTACACCATCACTATACATAAATATACCCTCTTCTAGCAATTTCCCATTCATCATTTTTGTATCTAATAATTAAACAGACTGGAAAGTTTTTCTGATATTTACTAGTATATCCTTTTGTTTTCTTTTAGTCTTTCTGAATTTCAATGCAGTGCGAGTCTATGGGTTTTTATTGTGATCGTATTCAAAAGCTGTGAATTTATTCACAGATGCTGCATCTCAGGAAGCACTGACTGACATGCCCCCCAGATCTGAAGAGGTAATAAAATGTCACCAATGAGCCAATAATTTGACTTTAACGTTCAAACTTGTCCGGTCACCAATCTTTGGAAATTAGTTCAACAATCTACGTGCATGATTCCAAAATGTGGACTAAACAATGAAAACGTTTCTACCCAATGCCTCTCGAAATGAGAACAAGCAAATGATCAAACTTTAAGATTTGATAAAGATATATTTACCTAAACACTTTAATCAGGTTGGGTCAATCAAAACAATTACATTCTTGTAGCATTTACCACACTTTTGTTATAGTCGTGGAAAACAGCCACTAAATTAAACTGCTGTAATAATCAGATCTATATTATTTTGCCTTTTGCAAATATATCTCTGTTTCTACCTCAGTTCATATCAATATCACTACATTTTTACCCTTCAATTGACAAGATTTCAGACAAAAAAAGACTTGAATGAAAAATGAACAGCCTTGGAAATCAAAGATTAGTAACAATATTGGCATGGACGATTTAGTTTTTGTGTAGAACCAGATTTTCATTTTGGTCTTTCCATTTTTGATCGCAAAGCCATGACGCCAAATGATCATGCATTTTTGGATTGTTGGTGGCCAAATTTGAAGGTGGTAAATTTGAACAATGGGTTCAGGTGATTTAAAAATAGTTTAATCTGCTCTGATATTGTACTTGATTCTCTTTCCAAGTGGAATGTTGTTTTATTCGGTCGTATATCCTCATTTTGTAGTTCTAAACCTTGTTTTTTTGTTTGTATTCTTATTTAGAAAACAAAAGCTGCCACATAAAACGATTTGCCTGTCAAGAGAATATTTTCCTCATTAGCTATGCTGTTTGATCTTCTTTTGTTGTAAAGCTTCTTAGGGATCAATGTCATACTCAGTCCACACTTGTAGAACTTATCTCAAAATGACAGACCGTTACCCATACATTTCAAAAGTCAAAAACGAATGAATAAAAGCCACTTGCATGATTCATTTTTAGCAAGCTCCTCTCACAGGATCCTTTTTAGTTATGCTGTTTTCGAAATCCAGTGCAGGCTTTATCCTTGAGCAATGGTTAGCCCACACCTGCTGGCTGGAATGATGGTGGCCTGCAGGGACATGGCTCAAACTAGTTTAAGCTGGAACCTAGAGGCCCAAACAGTGATCCATCTTACATAAGCACTCATTAAATACACAGTTTCTTCCCGGAGGACAGGTATTTTTAAACACTGCATTTGAAGCAAGAACTAGTGCAAGGAATGTACCAGAATTTCCTAAAGAATTCAGGATGCCACACCGTACCCCTGACAAACCTAATTTTGTGTTTGGTTTCTAGAAATGTAGAGTTGTTAATCGTGAAGCCCTTTGTTTACGCTGAAAGGAACTTTGGAATGAGGCACATGCAAATTCAAACATATACTGCCCTCTAGTGGAACCAGACCACAATATCTTACCTTTAGAAATGTTTGTAAACTGATCATGTTATAGTTGGAAATTTTTTATAAGTTAATTGTGAATCTTTCTTTATAAATTTAGGAGTTGGATCCAGTTACTCTTCACAACCAGGCTCTTATGAACATGGATATCAAGCCAACGGAAGGCTTCGAGAAACTTGCTTTTCTCCTTCAGCAAAACCCCTTTCCTCCAGTCACTTTTGGAAACTTACTTTTGCTTTACTGTAAATATGAGGTAGTTGTATGAAAAAGTATGATTTACAGTCGTGCTCGTAAGTTTACTTGCTCGTAAGATTTCTTGGCCATTTTTCAAAAATATGAATGAAAACATTTTCATTTTTTTCTTCTCATGGTTAGTGGTTGGGTGAACTGTGTTTATTCTTTAAAAAAAACATGCCAAATTACCCTGATCAAACGTTTAATATCAGCCTGAAGTCTCTTGAGGTAGTTGTTGATGAGGTTCTTTATCTTCTCTGTTGGTATAGCAGCTCTTCTTGACATAAAGCCTCCAACTCTTGTAAATTGTTGGGTTGTCGAGGTCACATCACTGAGGTCTGGATTCTAAGATGGCCACTCAAGAACCTTCATTTTATTCTGGTGGAACCAATGACAAGTAGACTTGGCCCTCTGTTTTGGATCATAGTCGTGTTGGTAACGTCCCATGGGCAGCTTCCAGAAAGATGAGTGCACATTTTCGTTCATCCCCTCGTCAATTTTAATCAAGTTTCCTGTGCCTTTGGAGTTCACACATCCCCAAAACATCAGTGACCCACCTCCGTGATTCACAGTTTCTGTTGTCTTTATGAATTAAAAAGAGTTTATAGTTGTTTGACAATAAATGGCTTCTCCCAATCACTAACTATGAGTTTTTGTGTTCTGACAAATCAAGAAATCAAACATTTTCCTTAAACTTATGAACACGACTGTTATTTGCATTCTTCTGTTTAGTTTTCAAAGTGAATAGGGTTTCTTTCATTTTTTCTCTCTAGTACTTTGACCTGGCAGCAGACGTCCTGGCTGAAAATGCACATCTCACTTACAAGTTTCTTACACCGGTAAGAATTTTTGTAGAAATATGAGTTTTTTTTTTTCTGACAGGCCTGTTAAAATATAATCATGTAATAACAATTTTCTTCCTCAACATGCATCAAGACAGTAGGACTCATGTTTGAATCTCTTGTTTGTAGTATTTGTATGAGTTCCTGGACGCCATGATCACGTGTCAGACAGCACCCGAGGAGGTTAGTGATCTTTGCGGAGCTCTGTGTGAATTAAAGTTCTGTGCCACGTTTTAGGAAGGTGTGAAAAATTCTTTGGAAAGGATGCTTTCCAAAATTGAAATTTTCATAAATAAATAAAACAAAAAAAACCTCAATAAAATCAATATTGTTGTGACCAACAGCACCAATTCTTCTAGCTACATTTGCACACAGTTTTTGAAGATGCTCAGCTGGTTGTTCCAAACATCTGGGAACATCTTGAAACCCCAGTCTGCTTTTAAATTTTTGTCTGGGAGGGGTCCTGTTGATGCAGAATATCTACCTCATGTCTTGTTGCTGTGCTCAATCTTGACTTGACGAGAAAGTCTTTCACTTGGTAGCAGAGTTTGGCTATTTCTCACCCACTTTTAAGCCTCCTACACAGCTGTTTCTGTTTCAGTTTATGACTAGGTTTGAACCTATGTGTGACATTGATGATCTATTGCACCTGTTTAACTGATGAATCATATTCTTGACTATAAACCTACAAAATTCCTGATTTTATGCAAGCGCGCCTATAAGAATTGATTCTGTGAAATTTACATATACAAATATATTTATTTTTAGTAATTTTATATCCATAAACCTTTGCACAGTACTTTTTGTATCAATCCTTTGTTTCTATTATCATTATTTGACATCCATTGATGCAGGCCTTCCGAAAATTCGACGAAATTGCTGGAAAACTGACTGAGCAGCTGCGGAAGGTTACAAAACAGGTTTTTGCTTCGATTTTTCCTCTAATGAAACTTTGACATGTTAAAGTTGGGAAAACCAAAGTGTCTGTTCTCTTAGGTGCAAGAAGCAAGGCACAACCGAGATGACGAATCCTTGAAAAAATATGTCCAGGACTATGACGAAGTTCTTGAGAGGTAAAGTTATGATTACTTTTTGTGTGTTTAACTAGCTTTCTTTTTAATAACATACAAAATATTTGTTTTCAGGTACATCCCTGTACTGATGGCACAGGCCAGAATTTACTGGAATCGTGAAAACTACAGCATGGTGGAGAAGATCTTTCACAAGTCACTGGAGTTTTGTAATGAGCATGACACTTGGAAACTTAATGTTGCCCATGTGCTTTTTATGCAAGACAACAAATATAAAGAAGCCATCGGCTTCTATGAGCCCATTGTGAAGAAGCATTATGACAATGTAAGTACTAGAAGCTACTGAGTGCACTTTTATGTTCCAGTAATCATGTACTTGAGATCATTTAAAAAACATTACACTTTAAGATGTGAAGCAAATGCTGTAAAACGTAACAGATGAGGCTTTTTTTTGTCACATACACTGTTGCATGCAGTGAAATTGGGCCTAGACCAGGTCAGCGTTGAGAAGGAGCAACAATGAAGAGTGTACAACAATAGTCATCTCAAAAAATGAACTGTGTGAAATCAGAGGCCGTGCGAACCTTAACAAACAAGCACATATCAAACTTAAGACAATACATAGCTGGAGAGGGGTGGAATGGAGGGATGTAGACAAGGAGTGAGAGCGTCTCGTTATCTTGTTCTCAATGGAGAGTTGTTTTGTCTCTAACAACGGCTTGTCAGAAGCCAACTTAAAGCGATGACGGAAAGCCGGATGGGATAGATTTTATGAGGTTTGATCAATACCTGCCAATTTCACAGATATTTAGTGTCCATCATTTTATCCAACATCCGTTGCATGGCTGTCAGTCTCTCGTTGATGTTGTGCAGTTTGCGGTTAAAGACCACAGAGTGAGTCCCAGCAGATTTGCCCACCTCAATCTCAATCCATTGGCCAGCGTCGGGTGGTTTTGAACTACACTGATCACTTTGCCAATGGCTGATAATGAGAATTCCACATAGAACCCGTGTTCTGTTAAAAAAAAAAGCTCTGTTTCGAATATTTGAGTCAGAATAGTCAACATAGAACTCTCCAAATGAATCGGTGAGTTATGAATGAAGCTTTTGGTCATAGGTTCGTTGTACCTGTTGCTGCAAAAATAATTAGCAGTTTTATTACCATATAGGAAGCTTTTCAATTGTTTTCCCAGTTCTGGTGCTAACACATTTAGCATTTAGCTTAGCATAGATCATTTAACTGAAGTAACCAGTAGCCTTTGGAATAAAATATGTAAAAAATTTCATATCAATACATTTTTTTATTGTTTTAGGGATGCAGTATATTTTAATGGTGAGGTAAAAGAATTGTTGATATTTTCTTTAGTTTCAAATGTTTCTACACCCTTAGACAAGCATTGTCTTAGACATGGCTCATATGTTGTGCAATTAAATCAGTTTGTTGGTTAGTCCATTCTTGCTGCCCCATAGAGCCCCAGTTGCCATTGCATTGGGATTTATTGGATGAATATGCGCATCTTGCCGTTTCCATCCAGGGTTTTTTATGCAATATTATAAAATGTATGTAACAATCGCAGCAAATGATGGTCACTCAAGAAACCACATCCTTAATTTTACAAAGCTTAATACAATTTAAACAATTAAATTCACCCTCATCAGAGTGTTGCTGAAGGTTGTATCAAGCGATACACAGTGAAAAGGAGTAGGAACATGTTTATTTAGCTGTAAAGTTGTGAATTCGTACAATTGGAATCAATTGGGATCTGTTAATTTCTGGAGTCAGCCTCTAGTGGTCAGTTGATGAACTGCAGGATCAGTCATTTACTGTTATGCACCATGAGCGATTGTCTTCATGGGGTTGTCCCTTGGTCCCACCCATTCCTGCATGTACCGTTTCTACAGGTATTGGTTCTGGGAGCAAAAAGGTTTTACACTTGCAAAAATTAACCATGTATGCCCAGACATGGTTTGTGGACCCCAGTAAAGTTAATGAAGCTCAGGAAAAAACATGCTACAGAAGAGTATCGAATCGTCAACCTTCTACGTGAGATAAAATAGCCACTTGAAGGATCATTGTCCACTTTTGGAATCTATTTAACTTTTTCCTGCATTTTTGGCAATGGTTTTTAAAGTAAATTTGAAGAAAACCTATTAAAATCTTTGAAAAAATCCCATAATACTACCAGATGCATATGGAATTGGGTGTATTAAAAATCCAAATTTTGAAATGCAAAACTGTTTTTACTCCTCTGCTTGCTGCAGCTGGAACAGTGTAACATTCAGGAGTGTCCCTGCAAAACAAAACCCTCGGTAACCTGATCTCTGACTCTGAGGCGTGCTGTGTGACTGCATGGACTTTTCAGCATGACTTTGTCTTTTTTTTCTGTGCCTTTAAAAAACAATTAAGTAATACGATGTTTCACCTTTCAGATTCTGAATGTCAGTGCAATTGTTCTGGCAAACCTGTGTGTTTCGTACATAATGACCAGTCAAAATGAAGAGGTAATTCTTTTTCAATATTTTAAAGAGAAGTAATTTCCACATATTTCATCTTTACTTATTATATCACTAATACATGTCTCCAGGCAGAGGAACTGATGAGGAAGATCGAGAAGGAGGAAGAACAGATTTCTTATGATGAACCAGACAAAAAAATATTTCATCTGTGTATCGTCAACTTAGTAATCGGGTTTGTACAGTCATTTCAAATCTTTTTTTTTTTTGTCACGTGCAATGTTTTCATTTCAGAACATGAAATTCTACATTGCTATAGCTTTTACCATCACAATAGCGTTCAGTCGATCATATGACAAATCCACATTTATCTCCAAAGAAATTAATTCATTTGAGACACAAATTTAGGGGTTGGATGAATCCATTTCTTGTCAAACAGCTGTGTTTTTGAATCATAATTGCAACTGAAACTTTCCAAACAACCCTGATCAAAAGCTCTTAATTTTCTTCATTCCCCTTTAACATCAATGACAGCATGAAGTTCAGAGTACAGAAGCCATGCCACCGCAATCTCAATCCATTGGCCACCGTCGTGGGGTTTTCAACAGCACTGATCACTTTTGCCAATGGCTGATAATAAGAATTCCACATAGAACCCGTGTTGTGTTAAAAAAAACTCGAATATTTGAGTCAGAATAGTCAATATAGAACTCTCCAAATTGAAATATAGAACTCTACGAATCGGTGAGTTGTGAAGGAAGCTTTTGGTCATAGGTTCGTTGTACATGTTACTGCAAACAAAGAGCCTTCTTCTTCCAACTCTGGAAAATTCTTGGGCTGTCTTGCATGACCATGATGTTGAGTTCAGGAGACTGAGATGGCCACTTTGTTTGGGTATAACCAATGACAAGTTCAGAAATAACGAGCTCAAAATTCAGAAATGTCAGCGCGTCACTGGATGAAAGAGGCAAGGGTCTATCAGGAGCCCAGTTTTTGTTCATGTTATCAGGCCAAAATCACCAGAGTGTGTAAACTTATGAGCACAACTGTACGTCAAAGAAGTGAGGTGATTTTTAAACACATTTCCTCAAAGAGAGCTGCCATTATAACCTGTATTTCTTTCCTCCAGCACGTTGTATTGTGCTAAAGGGAACTATGATTTTGGCATTTCAAGAGTCATCAAAAGCCTCGAGCCATATAACAAAAAGGTAATCAATATTTCATATATTACTTGAACACACATTTTCATATGCTGTACTTCCTGTGTTTTTCTCAGTCGTGCACGTTATTATATTATTTGTGTGTCCGCATGAAGAGGTTTTTTTTTATGTATCCAGCTGCATAAACAGACTGTTCCTCAACATTCCCGGAATCATGGCACAAGCAGATGTGCAGCTCTACTGCTGTGATGCATAGCTTTAGCTTATGGTTTACAGCTTTTCTCAAATAAAATTGATACAAATTTGTGATAGAAATTACTTTTACGCTCTGCGTTTTCAGCTTGGGACAGACACATGGTTCTATGCAAAGAGATGCTTCCTCTCTCTGCTGGAGAACATGGCCAAGCACATGATCATGCTCAGGGATTCAGTGGTGCAGGAGTGCATTCAGTTCCTGGAACACTGCGAATGTAAGGAATACATCCGCTTTTGTACACTTCCACAAGATCACTAAACTAAAAATAAGCAAAAACATGTATTAATATTATTCTCATATATCTTTCAATTCTTAGCACAAATACCTGTCATTTTTTATAATTATTTTTGTTTAAGATTTAGCGAAAAAGGAAAAGTCCCTTATGTATTTTGTGGTGATTTTTTGGGGGGGTTTCTAATAAAATGTGCTATTACACGTTTACATACTGGCGTGAGTGAGTGAGTAATATAATATCCAACTGAGTGTGTAATTTTTAGGGGTGTAACTTTACACTCTGTACACAATACGATACATAGCTTGATGCAATGTCCACAATATGATTAGTATCATGATTTTAAACAAAATATTGAAAACTGAAATCAAAACATTAAGCCTAAAAGTACTTAATATTGGAACCTAAAAGTGTGAGACTGCAAAGCTAAGAACGTCAGGGTCTAGTTTGATGTGTACTAAAGCATTTAATATCATCCACTTCCTGGGGGCACCGCTAAAGTTTAAGACCTCATTTTATACATATGTTTTTAATAATTTACAGCTGCTTCTCGAGCTTGTTTGCACAGGGTTTGTAGCTCCATGAGGATTTCTAACAATAATATTTTATGAATTGTGACATTTCTATATCATAACATACTTGTTTTTAATTTGGATTATTGATAGTACTTGATAGATTCGCTGCTTTTAAATAAACAATCAATAAAACATGGAACTTTTCATTGACATTTCAATTCAGAAACATTAATTGTAACACTATATATATTACAAGTAATCCCACAGACTGTTTTACTGGGTACATCTTCAGTGTAGAAAGGTAATGTTCAATATATCACATCATTAGTCTAGAAACGTAAGACAATGTTTTATTTGCTTTTCTTAACACTACTTCAAAGTCTCTTCTCAATGGAGCCTTGCTTTCAGTTTTAGGTGGTGGCTGCATGAAATAGTCCTCCTGTTTCTGATTGTTAGTTCAGTCTAGTTTCATTCAACTGAAATGGAATGAAGATTTTGTGTGTTGTAATTGTCAACCCTGAGATTGTTCATGTGAAATAATTACTTTTACTTTTTTAACCCCCCCAGTGTATGGTAAAGATGTCCCTGCCATCATAGAGCAGCCTTTGGAGGAGGACCGCATGCACATTGGGAAGAACACAGTCACTTATGAATCCCGGCTGATAAAAGCTCTCTTCTGTGAAGTCACGGGATGGAATGAGTAATCCTCAAACATCATATAATCACAATATTTGTTGCTTTTTTTTCCAATCAAAATGAATGCAGCCTGTTTATGTGGCTACTTTCTGAGCAGCTTTGGAAGAAATCATGTCGTTTCTGGACTGAAGTCAAAATTTTTTTAAGCTTGCATTCTCAGTTAGAATAAAACAACAGGGTGTTAGCTTCTTCAACATGAGAGAAGGACATTAAACATATTTATTTAATATTCTACGAACAATGCTTAATAGCAGGAATCATTACAAACTGGATACATTTCTTAGGGAAACAAAAAATTACAATACATTGAAAAAAATACTATTACCGTACTCACCAATAAGGAATTGAGGAACAAGGAGATAAAGAAGTTAAATGATGAAGACCATGACCATTATATTTATGACTGCTACACAGTGCTGAACGCACAATAGCCATGTTTCAATCCAAATTAATGCACAATAATGGAATATCGCATAAAATATTTGTGAAAAAAGCACCATTTACAACAAATGAGTTCAAGAGAACAAAATCTCAATAAACTGGCGGCAAATATCAAAAGAAAAATGGAAGTTTCTGCATTGTGAGAAGTCTTTTTCATATATACACACCTTCTTTTGTTATCCACATATTCTAAATTATTTGCATCTTGACGTTTCCAATCCAGGGTTTTTTTATGCGATATTCCAAAATGCGCATAAAAATAGGTGAATGGCAACGTAGCTACTGACCCAGTAATGGTGGGCTACTACTGCAAAGCTTTTTAAATTGTGCAATAAATCCAGCATCTCAACCTTTTCCTGCAGCATTTTGATCTTAATTTTAACTCTTTTACCAAAAGAAAGTGCAGCCGCCTCATGTATCAACATTGCGTACACAAACACATCCTGTAATGCTCAAATGCTGTATTGGTGAAATTTGCCCTTTGGCGACACCTATAGGAGATGAAGTAAAGCAGCAAGTGTATGTTCAGCTAAGTCTTATCGCTGTAGCACTGACCCAGGGCCTGTGAATGCACAGTTAAAACATAAAAAAATGTAGCTGTTCAGAGGCAACTACTGTATTTGATCTGGTGACAAAAGGAGTAATCAGTTTTATTTTATCTGGTAAAGATTTATTTTCTGCCAATTTATGGACAGGAAAGTTTCAGATGTCTCAACTTTCTAAACCTTTTGGCAATAGCACTGTCAGTTTCTGTAAAGAAGCATTTACTACTTTACCATTTTATTCTAATATGTGTTTCATTCATGTGTGCTCATTAACATATTTAAATGTATGAAATCTTTGCAAGTACAAACTTTGGATTTTCACACTTTAGAAAGAAATTCATGTTGGTACATGAGACCCAAGATCTTTTTTGTGACGTTTTATGGCTTGAACTAAAAAACAACTGAATTGTAAATCTAACGAGTCATCAAGGTGAACTTTCATGGTGCATGGGAACTTGGCAGCCAATCAGAACAAGGGATTTCCATAACCAACCACGTCACAGCTGGTGAAAAATAAAATAATATGTTTTCACCAACACAATGTCCTCAGAACAAAGAATACATATCAAATGTACCTCAAAGTGCTTCAAACCTTATCTGAGTAAGCATGGATTTTAAATGATGGGTCTCTTTGTTATGTCTTGCTCGGAGAGGTAGAAGTTGAGAAAACCTCCTAATGTACTCACAGCAATTCCAGTCATGTGACTTGAGCAACCATCTGTGAAGAGAAATAGGGGAAAACGTACATGCATTTAGCAGATGCAGAGCAAAGGTTTACTCTCCTCCCTGGGCTTTCTTTTTGTGCAGTCGACCCTCTGCACATTATCCAGAACTTAACTTTTCAAATGGTTTTCTTCATTCCGCTACTCCCTCCACTGGCTCCCCATTGCAGCTTGTGTTAAGTATAAAATGTTTTAGTTTAATCTGATGATGCTACAAAGGCAAATACCTGTTAACATTTTGTCCCTTCTCTTCACCCGTTTGTGTGGTGCATCCAAAAATTCCTCAAAGATGTGGGAGATGTCCTCTGAAGTGGAAAAGCATGAAATGTTATGTTGTCAATGGCAATTAAAATAAATCAAATAAAGGGTTTTTTTTTATCTTTGGCACAATCTTTGGAAACATGTTTTTTAAATTGTTAATTATAATTTTGAATAAATTGAGTTTTTAAACAAGTAGATTTGAATATTTTTTTCAATTAACCGTTCTATGTAATAGCATATAAAACATCTCGTTTTTTTTTTTGTTTCAGTGGTTTCTACCTTGTTATTGCTGTTTTTATTTCTCTCTTACCCCTTGAAACCAAGGGGAATGAAAACATGAATCAAGGCACACCCTAAGAAGTCGTAAAAGGAAGCTAAATGTTCCACAAAAGCATCACTCCTGGTAGTTTTAGAATTATAAACATATACAACATATAACAATTTTAATTTAATAACATATTACTGTAATGATTTTTATTATGGTATTTTAGACCTTTGTTTTGAAGAGTGGGCCAAGTCTTCCATAGTAATGGAGGGCAACACACCCCTTTGTCTTAGCCCTTCCACATCCTTCAAAATATTTGTGCTAAAGGGTTAGAACTCAGCCAAGGGGCCAATTTTACAGCTTAAATATGCCTTTCACACCTTTAACCTCAACTTTGTGACTTACTTAACAACTTTGACTCACCTTCCTTACCAAAACAGCCAGCCTCTTGGTCTTGCCATGTTAAAATAGCCTGTAACCAGTCTAGTTTATAGAAGTCTGAGAATCCTACTAAACCGCAAAGAAGAACTGCAAAATACAAAATATAATGTAAACATTGCATCCACTGAGATAATGATCAATATATTTGCACGACACTCACTGTTTTCTATAAAGATGTCTTGCATTTGACCCGTTAGGCTTTGAACTTCCTTGAACATCTCCTGGTTGCTTTTCATCATGTTGGAGCAGAAGATTCTCTTGTAATGATCCACAGTTAAACCGATGCGGGACATTCTCAGGTCCCACTGCAGCATTCTGGGGCAGCCTTTCTGAGGGCACCAGTGTGAAACTGCTAGGATACACTCTTACATTCACTACATATCAGTAAAGAACATTAAGATTCCCTACCAACGCTCCAATCATGAAGTATAGCAGCTGGTGAGACAGGGAATAGTGTGGGCATCCAAACTGGGTCATTGTGTCCCTACAGTATTTGGTAACAATACAAGGGGTGCCATTTTCTTTCCTGTCATTGAAACAAGTGTTGTTAAGAGGCGTGGCAGGTGTTTGGCTATTCTCTGAGACCATCATCTCACCATGTTCCTAGAAGCAGAGTTATGCACTTGTCACTCAGGTGTTCATCGTAGCACTCCACGGACCTCACTGAGCTGTAAACCAGAGATGGGTCTGTGGAACTCCAGCCTGCTGGCACGGACCAAAAGGAGCTGTCCAAAATGGGCTCAAACTCTACAAGAACAACAGGTCGGAATTGAACACTGTTTTCGCCGGATCATGGCGTGACTCGGAGATCTTACCTTTGAAGTATTTGGGGTCTGTCTCCTGAAGTGAGCTGGTGGCGGTGGAAAGGCTCTTGTTGAGTCTCTTCAACATTGAAATGGCAGCTGCACGCTGCGAGAGGCCCAGGAAATCTGAATGCGGCCAAGTTCTTGTTGCTTCCTGCAGCTGGGCTAAATTATGCAAGCAAGAAACAGCTAACCATTTAAGAGCGTGTAGCTGAGAGAGAAAGGTGACACTTTTTTTCCAGCTACACGTTTTCTATCTCAATGCTGTGCAAAAGGTTTAGGCAAGAGTCAAAGTGCTATTTGAAAAAAATTCTTTTCGAATTGCAAAGAAAATCTTTTAAGCGATGCGAAGTAAGGAAAGTCTGGTGTATTATGCACCAATTAAACTAAACCGATTCTAATAAATACAAGTCATGGACTGAAACAGAAACTGCTGTGTAGGAGACATGAAACTGGATGAGCAACAACTTAACTCGATTATTAGGCAAGGTTGCATCAACAAGGTCTCCCACAGCTCCAAAAAAATGAGTCCTGCAGGTCAGAATGATAGTGCAGCAGTAAAATCAGGTCAGAACTGCAGAAAATAGTAGGAACCAATGTTAAAATGTTAAATATTTGGCTAAATCAGTTGAAGGGCTGGAGAGTTGTACCATAATCAGTGTCTACAGGAAACAGTGAAGCATGGTGGAGGTTCCTTGAACGTTTAGGGCTGCATTTTTACAAAGGGAGTTGGAAATTTGGTCAGGATTAAGGCCATTCCCATTGCTCTGACATCATGCAATACTATCATAGAGGTGTATCATTGGCATTACATATTAATTCCACAGCAGGACAATGACCCCAAACATAAAGCCAACATCATTACGAACTATCTTCAGCATAAACAAGAAGCACTGGAAGTGATGGTATGAAAGATGGAATTACATGGCAGAAGGACTATATCCACGATTTTGGTTTGTTCTCGGAGAACATTTTATTTTTGAAAGCATTCTTTTTTTAAAGCATTCCACACCTGCATAGAACTTTTGCACAGTATTGTATCAGCATTTGTGGACACGTTTAAACATAAACATGGAGTTCATATTTAAACGTGTTCATATAGAGATGCAGAAAATAAACCGAAAGTCTGAATTGTGTCTATTACCATTTAAAATAACAAAAAATAAATAAATAAATAACAGCTAACAGTAAAAACATTACAAATATTACAAAATTATAGTAATGAAGCGAAACAGTTTACTGCATTATTTTTCCATTTTTGGACATTCGCTTCGACATTTAAAAAACGATAATAATCGATCGTGTCTATCAGTAAAGTGAAATTAAAATGACTTCTTGCTAAAAAAAAATGTCAAAATGTCGATTAAATAAAATATTAAAAATTACATATAAAAATAAATAAAACTATTATATATCACCGAAAATTGCCATAGGAAATAATCGCTGCCTTGCCTTGAAGTATTATGTATCCAACAACGCCGTCCAGGTTGATGTTCCTGCCCTGCATGTCAAAGTAAGTGATCCCCTTAGATAAACTCCGAAGAACGCTATCAATTACATCCTGGTTTGAAAAATGAATTTGTATTGCGAGGACAAAAATGATTAAAAACAGAGTCATGATTGTAAATCTATTAAGAGCTGAACGGTGAACCGAAGCAATTAATAGTCACCGGAGTTTTAAATCTGTTTTATGGGAGTCGAAGCTGTTCGACGGAGTCAGCCCATCACGTGACTTGGTCGACTGGCTTTCGGGGCTGCAGTACCCCGAGGTCCCCCATATTTTTTTTATTAAATGTTTGTCCTTTTTTTAACGTGTCCTTTAAGATCTGAGAACAAATGGATATTTAAATAGCCTTTTTAAAAGTAATTTTTCGATAATTTATTGGTTTTTGGTTTTCTCCTTTTGTTTCATTTCTCTTAGAAAGCGTGGACTGTGCCTAAAGTCAGTCTCGATGCGGTCTTGTGGCTACAAATTCTATGTCAAAACGATGAATTAAAAAAAAAATCCTCAGAATATTTAATATTGTATGAGTTACTATTATATGTATCTGTCCTCATTAGAATTTGTTATCTTTTTTCAGTTATGTTTCACTATGATCCTGTTTTTTATTGTCTTTAAATGGTCAATAAAAAAATAAAATAAAAAAACAGCAACTCCGTAGTGCACCATTTGGGACAAGCCCTTTACAGCTTTTATTACCGTGAGCAAATTCTTTTCACAATTGAGATAAGTGGAAGTTAGACCTTTTTGTCATCTTGTTTATACTTATTGTGTGTGTGTGTGTGTGACTTGTTGTCCTCCTCATTGTGATTAAAAAAAGGTAACGTGGACTCTCAAGAGGTTCGTGTCTCTTTAAATTGTCTGTCCTACTTTCGATTACGTCATAAGCAGGAAGAAACAATGGCGGATGCCAATGCGGCAGTAGCTCTAGTGACAGCTTCATTGGTAATTTTGGGACTTTTATCAGGGTTAAGCTTAACGTGGGCATTTCTACCCGTTGCTGTAGTGTTCCTGGTTTTTCTACTAGTCAGTGTGTTTAAGGGACGCGACGAACTTGCTCATTTGAACGTTTGCGTGCTGGTGTTGGGAGACATAGGACGCAGTCCTCGTATGCAGTACCATGCCCTCTCTCTCGCCAGACATGGATACAATGTCACCATAATAGGTTTTCTAGGTATATACACATGCTATCGCATGCAATTCACGTTGCAAATTCATTTATTCTATGCATGCAAATAAATAGCCTTCCCCAATGTGTCTGTTTAGGATTGTTAACTCTAATCTAATTTCACATAGGTACTAAACCTCATCAAGACATTCTTGAGGATGACAGGATTGACATAATTCCCATTTCAGAATTAAAGGGGTTTACAGGTATTAAAATGTGATGAAAAGTCATGTACACGACAATCACAGTTATAAACTCTTATTTTGCTCTACGTTTTGTTTTTCAGTTGGCCCTAAAATTTTCAGATATGTTTCAAAGGTGATGCTTCAGTCTTTCCAGCTGCTCTATGTTTTGATGAAGATTGAGGACCAAGGTTATGTACTTCTGCAGGTACCAGTCTCTTGTGTACAGCTGAGATGGATTTGGTAAAACGTTGTTGGGGAAATCAATCTGAATCAAATTTTTGTGTTTGGCAGAACCCACCAGGACTGCCAGCAATAGTGGTGACATGGCTGGCGAGCCGTTTCAGAGGAAACCAGTTCATCATAGACTGGCACAACTATGGATACACTATAATGGCTCTCAGTCATGGAAACGATCATTTAATTGTTAAAATGGCAAAATGGTATGTGAAGCATGGAGAAGGCAGTTTGGTTTTTGCTGAAGTCTATTTAAAAAAAAAACAAAAAACAAAAAGTGAAACATGCTAAAAGAAAACAAATAACCTTAGGTGCAAATTATGATTTTATGCATAGTTTTGCTGTGTAACAGGAAAAATGCATGGTACAAAGGGTTCAGATTCCCAGGACACAGGGTCAGATCTTTATGGGTACACCAATATACCACATACAACTTTTCAAATAATATATATTATATTTAGGGGTGTAATGATACACAATGTTCACGGCATGATATATCCCTTGATGACATGTCCACTATACTAATATTAATGTCCAGGGCCTTTTTGAGCATTTTTTACCTTAAATGACATTTTTGTGGCAATGCTTGATCATTTTTTTACTTCATCCACAGCTTCTTTTTTTTTTTTTACAAATATTTTTTCATTTAATTCATTTTCCAGCTGGGGGTACACCCTGGACAGGTCGACAGTCCATTGTTTTTTTTTCAATACATTACACAGTAATTCCACAACAAGTATAACAACAAAAATTGAGAACAAACAGTTTTTTTTTTTTATTATTTACAAAAAAACAAAGACCAGGTCAAAAACAATGTAACAATTGTATTACACAAATCAGACGAACCTCCCCTAAACCGTTTTTTTTTTTTGTGCCCCTGTGCTTTTTACCGGAACTTTGAAAAACACAAGCCATCTCACAGGCCTTGTACTATTAGGGGTTATCCCTTCTAATCACCACTAGATGGCACTGATTTAGAGTCTGTAAAATGAAACGGAAAGACGGTCGTACATTTTCTCAAATTTAACTCTTGTGATGTTCATTTAAAACAAAAATATAATGGTTTTAAATATACCCAAAATATAACCTTTTTGAAACCTACACATTATTTTTTTAATTAACATTAAATGATTGGTCGGCTGCGTCAATTCAAAACAAACGGTGTGAGTTCTAAGGGTTGAAAAAACATTTAAAAATAAACTGAAATGGAGCCATTAGCTTTAAAGAGCTATTGTATGAGTAGCTCCTCGACGATATCTTCCAATAACTGAACGATATGATTTGTGTGATCCATTACTCCACAATGTATTGTTATATTTCTATTCCATGATGTCAGAAATTATAATATGTTTTTTACGTGTTCATTTTGTTGCTAGGTACGAGAGGCTCTTCGGATGTTTCTCAGATCAGAACTTGTGCGTCACTAATGCAATGCGCGAAGATCTTGGGAAGAACTGGAATATTCGGTGTGTTTTGTACAACTATACATCACATTTCAGTTGTTGTAATTGTTGTAACACATTTCAATCGCTTCTGTCTATTGTAGGGCAACCACACTGTACGACAAGCCACCATCGATATTTCGAGAAACGCCTTTGAAACTTCAACATGAGCTGTTTGTCCGAATGGGCAGTGCTTATTTGCCATTTAGGCCCAAGTAAGTATTCTGTCATCATTCACTGACATGCTTAACAGAAAGACTATTTTATAAAGGTAACATTTTATTCAGGAAAGTGGCAGACATATAATAGTTATTGGTATTTTTCAGAAAAATTAATGTATACCTTTGTGGTTATCACACTGGAAGACAAAATATCTACCCAAATCAAGTGGTCTTGCAGACTGTCTGAGGTAGTTTTTCCAAAGGTGAATTCAATGCAGATGATATGCCCAGTACTAAACATACTGAAACATCACCGCAGCATTATTTACCCACCGCCATGCTTTACTGTGGAACGTGGAGTTGAATGCCTCTTGATTTTTATCCAAACATTGACGCTCAATCTTTGACCTTTTGGCTCTAGTTTTGTTACGGTCTGCATCATGTTTCAGCAGGTTGTCCTTAACCAACTTCATTCTTGCCTGGAGGTGTTTCATCTTAAGAAGTGGGGTCTTTCTGGTGTACATTTCTGTGTAGGCCTCTAATAAATCCAATCTGGCTAAGTCTTTATTAGTTGTTTTCGTTTCTTTAGAAACCTCTTTCTGTGGTTTTCTTTCCAACGCCTTGTTCTCCACTGTGTTGGTCTCTTTAAACATCTTAATAATGCTTCTTACGGCAATTATTGATGCGTGAAAATTTTTAAATAAATGCTTGTATTCGTTTCTAGCATTATCAATTCTTTTTCTTATCTCAAAACTAATCTCTACAATGACAGTCATAATAATACAACTCCTATAACTCTCAACTTAAAGTACAATTGAAATGCTTAACTCTGGTTATTGGGGTAATCTTGCCAATTTAAGAGGAAATTGGCAAGTCATTGCACAAAAGTGGTTTTCCCCAAAACCAAAGTACTACAAGTTAATTGGGGGATATTGACCATAACAGTGTTTATTCTTAAAATGATTATAATTAAGCTATTTTGCTCTGGTTCGCATACATCACTACTGTAGAGTAATATTTGTCCTCTTGCCCCTTTTCAATTCCTTAGTTCTGCTCTCACCAAAGAGTTCATGGAAGTGACGGCCTTTACTGAGCGTAATACTCAAACAGGAGCAGTAACCCACTCCACTGGGCGCCCCGCTCTGGTCGTCAGCAGCACCAGCTGGACGGGTCAGTACTGTGCTTTTTGTTATTGTTTGAACATTATATTTTACGATTATTGTAAACTCTTAATGCTTTCTAATAGAGGATGAAGACTTCTCGATTCTTCTGCAAGCACTTGAAGGTTAGAAGAATGGAATTATTGGTTTTTATAATGCTATCCATTAAAAAGAGAAAATGTACAAATCTTTAATGATGTTTGTGTTCGTCAGAGAAGCTACAAATTGTTTGTTTTCTTTCAATAGAGTATGAGAAGTTCTTTGAGGCTGAAAGTAGACTGCCGTCATTAGTTTGTGTGATAACAGGTATTTCAAAGAAACATGATCAAATTTACCTGAAATTATTTTTATGTGTATAACTTTCATCTGCCATTACAGGCAAAGGCCCCCAGAAGGAATTTTACAAGAAGCTGATCGACTCCAAAGAATTTCAGCATGTTAAGATATGTACTCCCTGGCTGGAAGCTGAGGATTATCCAGTTTTACTCGGTGAGTCAATAGCAGTGTTCTAGAGGCTTCTGCAAACACACCCAGAGTTGATGGTGGTTAAAAATATATATTTCATTATTTTTTATTAAAAAAAAGGTACATTTTGTAAATTTTTGTTTCTGAAAGCGTTCAATCTGCATTTTATTACACTTTCTTTCGATAAAAAAAGAATTGAGTAATTTGCAGGAAATAAATGTAGACTGAAAATATGTTGTTTTGTTTCCTGCCATGAAATACCGGTAGATATCAAAAATGTTACTGTGTCCTTTACACTTAAAAAGTTTGACTAATTGCTAATTCAAACTTTTCTCATCACCGATAAAAAATGAAAGGGACTTTAAATGCTTCCGTGTGTATGGATACCTTCTTTAGGTGAAAACATATTAATATTATTATAAATAGATTTTGCATTCTGATTAACGCTTAGACAGGCGTTATAACCAAAACAACTGAAATGTGCAGCTAAAGGGTGTTTATATTTGATGAAAACCCATTCCAAATGGCTCTTTTGGTGCAAAAGAGCTCAGAATTGCCAAGCTTGAATTTATCACCCATAGTTTTGGTATTAAATGTTTTTTTAATGTCTACTAAATATGTACAAATGTTAGGTGTATATTTGGGTGTATCAAATTATTTTGTTTCTATCATCAAACTTGAAGTCTTTATCTTAAATACTGATTGAGTGTACAGCATTGACCTGAAACCATGTATCATAAAGACAGGACTTAACTCTTCTTTGTTGGTTTTCCCTTAGGTTCTGCTGATCTGGGGGTTTGCTTGCACAAGTCCTCTAGTGGTCTGGATCTTCCAATGAAGGTGGTTGACATGTTTGGGTGTTGTCTGCCTGTCTGTGCCATACACTTTGAGTGGTGAGATCTGTTCTAGTGGATGTTTATAATGGGTTTTATGCAGGAAAGTGTTTAATCAGTTCATGTTTCTGTGTTCGTTAGCTTGCATGAGCTGGTAAAACATGAGGACAATGGGCTCATTTTTAAAGACGCGAGTGAGCTAGCTCAACAATTAAAGGTAAGACAACACTACTTTCAATCTTGCTAATGTTGTCAGTGAAAGAAATGCAATGCGGCAGCTAGCTACACTGGAGCTTGAGGAACAAGAGGATTACAAGAATTGTTCTACAATCAGAGGATATTCTGAATGTAGAGTGGGTACGAAAGGAGCAAGCCAGTGTTTGAAAGAACACATCCATTTTTCACGTTCATATATATGGTATTCAAAACGCGCATTCTTCTATCAGCACTTTTTTAAAAAAAGAGTGGGTAACAAGGAGCAAGCCAGTGTTTGGAAGACAACACATCCGTTTTTCACCTTCATTTAAATATATCATATTATTCATGCAATATTGTTGAAATTGTAATAAATTGCATAATAGGTTATTGTAAAGATGCAAATGCTAACAAAAAGCTTTTTTTAGCTCCTATTTTCAGACTTTCCTGGTGATCAGGGCAAACTGGGCATCTTCAGAAAGAATCTGAGGGAAAGCAGGCAGCAGCGGTGGGATGAGAACTGGGACCAAAACGTCCTGCCACTAATCAAAGAGCACTGCGACTGACCAGCGAGGTGTTGGGATTTTCTAGCATGTTTACTAATCTTTCTATGGTTTCACCCGCATTCAGAGAAGATCCGGTATTTACACAGGGTACATTCTACAAATGCCCCTATGGAGGGTCAAGCCATGTTCCAGCAAAAAAATGCCAATGGGAAAGACTTGAATATAATGGTAAAAAGCACACAGCTGTTGTAAATATGTAAATAAACACTTTATTACATAATAATAATTGTCATGTGTATATTTTGATCATTTCTAAAGTGGACGCACGGCTGTATGGAAATATTTGCGTGACAGAATCACTCATGACGGCATGCTTTAGTCCAGCCCTTTCTGTAAGAAAAAGAAATGTGAGAAGTTAAAAAAGTCTAAATCTAGAAAGAAAAAGAATCTTGTTTATACAAACCCAATTCTTTCTTAAAGCCATCATATGTCTGAGGGTTACGTATAGTTGATGCAATGTAAACATCAGGATGAATCGTGCGGTTCAGAAACCTTTCTAGAAGTCTGACCAAACATGTTACAATGTCAGGGTCATACACCACATCTGCATAAGAACACAGGAATAATAATAATGTGACTGAATAACAATGCCATGTAGAAAGGTTATGTGGTGAGCCACCTGCAGCAATGATCGTGTCGACTTGTAACCGTTGCAGTTGCTCTTCAGACGCGTTTTCCCAGTCCAGCTCCTCCACACACACGGAGGCGCTGTCGGTTCGGCAGTTGGTGATATTTTCCTTTAGCTTCTGAAGCACAGTTGGATGGTAGTCAGTAAAGATGTACTTAATTGGAGTAGTTGATCGGCACACTACAGTGCCAGTGAGTCCAATCCCACTGCCCAGTTCAAGCACTGATCTGTTTGAACAGAACAGACGTGTCAGAATTCAACGAGAAAATTAAATATCTTCTTTTGCATCAACTCCTTGAACAATTACTGCAGTGACAGACATAGCAAAATTGACAGTTTTAGACAGGTGTGGAATAAAGTATTTCTGAAATAAAATTACCAATAAATATTTGGTGTTTCTGTCTTTTCCCCTTCAAACCAGCGACAATCCTTTCAGGAAAACTTACATAAAATTTGAAATTTTGTAGGATTATAGTGTAGTGCATCAACCAATAATAGCAAACAGGTGCTAATGTTTATCAATGTGACATAAAGGTTAAAAACAGTCATGAGTTGAAGAAGTTTTGGGCTGTAGAAGGTGGTTTGTTTGTTCAAACCATAATGGAGGAAGTTAATTGGCCCCAAATTTATTATGCAGCAGTATGATGACCCTAAACATGCAGCCAAAGCCATTAGGAGATACCTTCAACATAAAGGAAACGAACTGAAAGTTAGAGCGTGGCGTCTCCAGAGCCCTGATCACAACATCAAGTTGGCCTTTAAGATTTTTGAAATCACCTACCAGCTGAATTCCTTGACTGCACATGTACCAAGAATCCTTCATCATTAGTTTACAACACGTTATGCACTGTACAGTCGACATATCACATAACCTTGCCAGCGATTAGTGACCAAGTATCTGGAATTGACCACTGGCATGACTCGTATCTGGAATTCAGTTGTGTTCACACTTGTCAGAATTGATTAGATTAACACAAACCCTGTTATGATTGCTCCGAGTAAGTGTGAACCTGAACCATGGTGTGCACCAAAAACATATTCTAAACTATGTCATTAAGGTATGGTGACTTGAAGATGTCAGCATTACTTGTTGTTGAAGATCTCTGTGTTTTCAAGAGCCCATTCTGCCAGGTACAGAGCAGCCTCCCATGTGACGAGGCCTGTGGTACCTTGAGAGATCAGGGCCACATTCTCAGCCAAACTCACAGCATCTCCTGTTGGCTGATAAAAAGAAGGAGTTAAGTCATTTACGTTAGTTTTTAAAGAGGCCTCAATGCTTTTGTGTTATCTACCATACCAAAAAGTAGGTTTTATAGCAGAAGTTCTCCTCCTGACTGCACATTAGCTCAGATAGTGCTTCGTACAGGACATCCAGGGGGTCAGCAGTCAGCATCTCATGCTACAAAGAAACAACGCTCAACAGAAACATGATGTAAACAAGACTAACGAACCATTAACTAACCAGTTTAACCAATTCCATCAGGAAACGTCTTCTGTATTTTAAAGAAGGTGGACTTTTCTGACAAATTGGATTCAAACAAGTCTGTAAACAGAAATGAGACATTGACAATGAGACATACTCTTAAAAATAGTAACAAAAAGTTTAACTTACCTTATGAAGTATGTTCTCTAAAATCTCTGACGTTTCTGAACTTCTTGCCTCATTTTCTAAAGACTAAAATACATTACGTTAGCGTCCAAAGAAATGCTTTATTAAGGGGAAGTTTTTTTTTAATCCGGTTATGGGGTATCAATAACACTACAAATTCTGTCAAGACCCAAGTTAAGACACTTACATCCCATGGAAATGTGCTAAATGGACGCATCGTGAAGAAATTGACTTGAAATTCATTAATGAGTTCTTTTCTACGTTTGTGCCTCGTTGCCTTTTGTTCGTTTACTTCCACTGAATTCGTATTGTTCATATTTGGCCGTTATTTGCGCTAATTTCACTACAAATATCCACGCGTTCAACAATAGTAATCTTCTTCATGTGCGTGTCGGTCTACTTTTGGTCTTACAGCGCCATCTACTGGATTGGGTGTGCTCTGAGTGTATACATTTATCCAAACTAAAATTCAACTTCTGTTTGTATTTATCTCGAACTTGGCTATTCATTCATTCATTCATTCATTCATTCATTCATTCATTCATTCATTCATTCATTCATTCATTCATTCATTCATTCATTCATTCATTCATTCATTTAATCATTCATTCATTCATTCATTCATTCATTCATTCATTCATTCATTCATTCATTCATTCATTTTCCAACCCGCTTATTCCCCTTTTTTGGGTCACGGGGGCGGAGGTACACCCTGGACAGGTCGCCAGTGAGTTCGAGATAAATACCATATACCTTATTAAAAACGTATGTTATTAATATGTTATATCAATTTCTTTCAGCATTTTTTTTCTGATTTGTTCCTGTCTTTAATATGAAGTATATTATGACCAAAATCACTTAAGAAAACAACAACAACAACAACAAAAAAACACATATTACAAATAAGATAAATAATAAAAGAATGAGTAAATGTGTGCTTTTTTTTCTCTTTTTTTATTTCCACATATTATAATTTTTGTTGGCCATCATTCTCACAAAACCAACCAATAAATACAGATATGTTGTATTATACAACGTATATAATATGCAATATACGTATGCAATATAATATAATGTTTTATTTCTTAATTTATTTACTCGTTTATTTAGACATTTATTTGTTTATAATTATATTTATATGCTGATTTATACACGCGTGCATTTATTTAAACAATTATTTATTTTATTATTTTTATTTGATTATTTATGTATTTATTCTGTCTTTTATTCATTTGCACCTTTGTTTTTTATTATTTATACTTAATGAATGTGTGTTTCTCGACATTAAAATTATTGGTTTGGTTTGATTAAATAAGTAAATATCAGTGTCATGTAAAAGTGCTCCACGGTTTCACAAAGCTGTGCAAATTGCCAGTTTCTCTCCCTGATCTCACAAGCTTCAAATTCTGAGTATTCCAGCACAGAGACCACAAATACATCACCTCCACTAACACAACACGGCTAATTGTCGCTTAATTGCTTATTATAATGTCTCTTCACAATCGTGTGTAAAATTATAGCAAGTTAATCGTCCTACATGAAAAAGGAAGTCAATTATTTGAATAACGGCTTAATAAATGCGTTATATGTTACACTTTGAGTATGCTACTCAAAGTGTAACAGTCTTTGGTTTATAATCGAACCTACTTTAAATTAGCTAGGTGTATTTATAGCGTATCACAGCATACAGCTACAAATAGACCCTATATATGAACTTACATGCCTTCTTTCGATTGGTTGATGCAGAGTTCGTAAAGAAATCTGATTGGCTGAAATAAAGCTCGATCACCGAGCTGTCTGACCACGCCCACTGCGCAGGGGACATAAGGAGCAGCTGAGAACAACTTTCTCCTCGAAGATTCCTTTCCCTTTGCCTCGGGTCTAAAAGGACGTCAAAATGACCGTAAGCACTAGGCCTTCTTTTACATTTGTTAATATATTGCTTCTCAAACAGTATTGTTGCTGTTTACTAAACTGCATGAATAGTGAAATACTTATAATTAAATTATATTTTTGTAAACTATTCAAAACTGGGAATGGACTTGTGCCTTTATATTTTATTTTCATAGCTTTGATTCTGTCATCAATACACTAACCCCCAAACTTTGCCACTGAATTATTTTAACTCTATTTAGATAGCATTTGCTCCCTAAGAAAAATATGGAGTTTGCATGTTCTCCTACATGCCAAAAGCATGTCTAGAGTGAATTGAAAACTCAATATTCCCGTTAGGAGTGAATGTGAGAGTTAATGCCATCCCTGTGATGTCCAGACTCAGGTGTACCCCGCCTTGTGAATGGGGTAAGATGATAGAATCAACTTGCATATGGTTCACAAATGGAATGTGTTATCATACGAAGATGAACATTTCTTCTGTGATCAGAAGTTTTAGGCAGCAAAGTTATCATTATATAAATGACTTGAAAATCAAGACAATGCAGACTAACGAATGCCATCTGACTCCTTTCAGCAAATTTAATTGGATTTTAAATCATGTGGGTGATGCTGCGTAGTCACACGTGAGCCTTGTTGTGGGCTTCTGCCAGATAGTTTTCTAATTTAGGAAAACAAAAGTTTGCAAGCCATGTAATATCACAATTCAAATGACAAAATCTGTTTTTTTTTATGAGGCTGTACTGCCCAATCCTTGCATTAAGATTTAAGCTCAATAAATGCTAAATTGCTCACTTTCTTTCCACGATGAGAGGATGCAGCATAGATTAGTCACATGGCCTGCTTCTTTTTAGCAGTACAATAGAAATGTTTAGAGAGAACATGCCACATGGTTATGAGTGTTGCGCTGTAATATGAAAAGAATTTCTCTCTTTCCCTTCGGATCATTTTCCCCTTCTCTTGTGCCAAACAAGCTCTTCTTCTTCCATCCTGTCATTGAACAGCAAAGAGAATGTACTTCATTTGGAACCTGTGAGTCATATAACATGCCTTGTATAGTTTATCTTGGGATTTTGCAGCTGTTAACCCATGATGGTTTTCCCCAAACCAAAAGGCCACGCCTTTTTTTCTCTCTTGTTAATTTTATCTGAGGCTGCAATTTTCTTCGTGCTTCTCAAAAAATTTGAAAAAAGTTGAATGTTCTAAAGGTCAAGCAGCTACTACAGCAGACATAAAAGAGGGTTATTAAAGTATCGTTGCTATGGATATTTGGTTGTTAGGTCACACTGTGTAGTTGCTAGTGTGTTGCTATGCAGCTGTTTAGGGATTTCAAATGAACACCATTGCCAACATGTGTCAATATGTTTTTCTACTTTTAGAAAACAGTAGTTTTCTTTTGGTTGCTAGGGTCTTCTTACAACGTAATTTGGAGAGTTAGCTCAAGGTAATTGCTGTAGTTATTGAGAGTGTGGTTGGTTCCTATAAGGTGGTTTCAGTTACTTGGGACATTATTATCCAAAGGGTTTCTAATACTATAAAGTAGGTGTGTGAAATGGTATTGTTATGTGGGTATTTGGGGGATCCAAAGGGAGTTTCAAGGAAATTGTTGACGTTTGCGTCTAGGTGGTTGCTAGGGTGGTAATTGGTAACTGGATGTTTGCTAGAATGTTGTTGTGCAGTCTTTAAGGTATCAGAGAAGTATCTAGAATATGGCTTTGTAGGCAGTTTGAGATGGTTGCTAGGGTAATGTTGTTACTGTAGGAGGTTACTAGGGTTTCAAGAACACCTGTGTAGCTAGTCTTATTACAATTCAGGATAATTACCATTTTTATGTGGTTGTTGCGATACACTAGTTGGTTTTAATGGTGTTGTCAAGCAGTTCATTCACATCCAAAGGGTTTCTAGATTATTGAAAATATGTTGTTAGTTATTTGGGGGATCTAAGTTTTTTTTTTTTTTTTTAAATATTACTGACAGTTGGTTCTGGATGATTGCTTGGGTTTGTACTATTGTTACTGTAAGTCCCACTAGGGGGTTGCTAGGGTGTTGTCATGCAGTAATTTATGGTATCCACTAGGGGTGTAACGGTTCACGGTATGTATTGAACCGTTTCGGTACGGCCTGTTCGGTTCGGGACACTTGCGTACCATTTCGGTATTCAGTATTTTTATTAAATGGATATAAATGTATTATTAGCGCGATATTAAGCGCAGCAGAACAATGTTCCTAGGCGAGTTTCCGCACGGACACTATTGAGTGATGAGCACGAGCGCGAGTAGGAAAATTGAATCATATCAAAAGCGAAAGGGAAGCCAGAGCTTGAAGACTCTCCCACCTCACTACGGTCTCGTGTTTGAGAACACTTTCGCTTCCCTGTTAAAATACATAACGGGGATAGACGAGTGGATAAATTTAAAGTTGTATGGCGACATTGTTCCACGGAGATCGGGCAGGCAACACATCTAACATTTTCTACTGCTGGAGATATTATAACCAGATATATGCTCTCTTCAGAAAATGTGGATAGGTAATCTATCCTAACTAGTTGCAGTATTTCATTTTTTATTTAAAAAAAGTGTTTTTCTTTATAAAGAGTGCAATTTATTTAAAATATCACCCAAATGTGTCACTTTTATTTATTTTATGCAAGAATTCTATTGTTTATTTGCAGCTTTTCAAAATAAAGATTATGTAAGTTCTTATTGTTTTGTACCGAACCGAATGAACCGAACCGAACTCTCCAAGACACTGTGCCGAACCGAATACGATTTTAGCGTACCGTTACACTCCTAGTATCCACATGGATTCTAATGGATTCCCTGGATTGCTCTGCAGTGGTTAATCCAATATTGTTGCTGTTAAGAGCTACAAATAAGGTGGTTGCTAGGGTAGTTCATGCAGCTATATCAGGAACTTTTGAAAGATTGGCTCTGTGCTCGTACCACTGAACCAAATCTTTCCTTTCTACTCACTGGAAAGCTTGACAGCCTTCCCTTTTTGACTGGTTTTGTCCATTCCATCATTGCAGCAAAAGGCTCTTGATGTGGTCCAGAAAGCACTGTGCCCAGCCTTTTTAAGTCCATTTTAAGTGAATGCACATGTTCTGCTCCCAAGACCATGAGAGTGTGCCTCAAATTAATAATCCTGTTGCTTATACAGTTCGACAGTTTAATTACAACGATGGAATAAAGACTAATTCATCTTCTCCGTGTAACAGGGTGTGCTTATACAGAACATGTCCTTCAAAACGGGACAGACTTTGACTATTACTGGAATTCCCAAGGCAGAATCCACAAAGTATGTTCCTTATAAGAGACTTTAGAAATAATGTGAACTGTAATAAATGTCTACCATAAAAGCTTTCATCTGCTCTTTTTCAGTTTTGCCTTAAACATCGGTAACAGCGCAGAAGACATTGCCTTGCATATGAATCCACGCTTTGACGCCCATGGTGATCAATCCACTATTGTGTGTAACTCATTCCAAGAAGGCAACTGGTGCGAGGAGCATAGAGGAAACACTTTTCCTTTCAAGCAGAATGAAGAGTTTAATGTAAGGCTCTCTCTGAATTTCCTTTGAAAGAAAATTTCCTTTTGTCTATGCAATATTTTTATTTATTCTGAGTTTTGTTCTTAAATGACTTTGTCTGTATGTTTGGGGTTACTGTCCTGCTGCAGAATGAATTTGGGGCCAGTCAAATGCCTCACTGATGGTATACCACCATGAATAAATATCTGCCTGCAATTCCCAGCATCGAGAACACCATTAATCCTGACTAAACCTCCAACTCATTTGCAGAAATGCAGTCCCAAATGTTCAAGGAGCCACCACCATGCTTCTCTGTTGCCTGCAGACACTCTTTAATGTAGCGCACTCCAGCCCTTCAACATACTGCCTTCTTCTACAGTCAAATATATGACATTATGATGTCCAGAGCACCTGCTGCCAGATTTCTGCACCCCAGTTCCAATATTTGCTTTTATATTTGAATGTAAAAACAATAAAACTACCTTGTCTCTTGTTGCTTTGCTCAATCTCTCAACCTCATGTTGGTTGCAGAGTTTGGCGTTTCCTCACCCAGTTAAGCCTGCTACACAGTTGTAACTGTATCAGTTCATGACTGGATTCCCAGACTTTGAGCTAGAATTGATGCTGGTTTGAAGGCAAAATATTGTTTTGATTCTGATTTTTCTTTTGTTCACACACTTTGCATTTCCTGAATTTACTTAAACTATTATTTATTTTAATTTTTTACGCCCACCTAACATTTTTGTAGGCAGTTGTGTGAATGGTGTTGTATGAGAGACACGTGTAAAACCAGAAAAAAAGTGATGCGCCTGAGTTTTAAATCCACTGGGATTAGAGTGGAGTGCTATGGTTCGAAGCTGATCGTATGAGAGCACACACTTCATCAGGAAACGACACCAAAACATGGAGGGGATGTTAATTTGCATATAAGGACTGAATTATACCCCAAACATGTGATTAGATAGTAATTTATGTTGCAGAAATGATTTGTTTTAGTTGATTCGCAATCGTTGTGTTAAGGCTTATGGTTCATATGTGACCTGAAAGAAGTGCTGTAAACACACTGTAATATATATTTTTTTATCTCTCCAGATTAAAATCTCATTCACCCCTGAAGAGTTTCTGGTGACCCTTGCTGATGGTTCAGAAATCCACTTCCCTAACCGTCAAGGATCTGAGAAGTACAAGTATTTGCACTTTGAAGGGGAAGCCAGAATCTATGGAGTTGAAATTAAGTAAAAATATGAATAAAAGGCTGCAGTTTGATTTAAATCCATGATTCCTGCCTTTTTTTACATTTATCAATTTTTCTTGTGCTTTAGTTGTCACCCAATGTTTTCTAGGCTATTTGTTTTAATAAAAATTTTATATTCATGGGCAAAATCAATGTATCCACGACAATGCCACTAGAGGGCGCACGAATATAATAAATTGTATTAGGATTTGGCTGTAAAAGATTTTGGGGATTGCGACGACTGGCTTATCTTGTCCATTTTGAACCAGTTTGAAATCACTCAAGATGGTTCTGTTTGAAGATGAAATACAATCCGGTTTCCTCAACTAGTTGTAACTAGTTGTATCCTAAAGGATGGAGAGCTTTGTTGTAAACTGTTTAGAACCATTCAAAAGTGTACCGATATAAACTGAAAGAGGTTGAACTAATCACAGTAGTGTTGAATGGTCATTTTTTATAGCTAAAGAAAGAAATGATGGGTATATATATAATTAAATATTTTCTTTACATACTAAATCATTGTCCACAGTGGTTCCTAGAGGTTTGCTGTACAAACTAGTCTTGCTTCCAAACATAAAGTCTTTGTGTCTTGAACGTTGCTAATCTTGAATGATCACAATCTCTTTTCAGTTTACCTTAAAGACTGAAGTAAACCCACTCAAAGCAAGGCTTGCCTCAAACTAGGGCCTTAACAGAGAGACTGCAGTACTTCCCACTGTGTCAGTGAACTTCCCAGCTATATTTCCTTCCCCGTATTTAAAAAGCATTTAAAAATGTGATTCAGATTAATTTTTTTCTGAATTCTGAAATCTTCTTTTCATCAGTTTAGCAAGAGTTTTCATTTGTTTTGATATAGATAATCTGTTTTGAATGCTTTTATCCAAAGTGACTTACACATGGCTGAAATTCTGCTATAAAAAAGTTTAAAATGGCACCGATCTCCATATATGACACCTCCATGCTAATTAATTATCACTCAATTATATCATTTGGTCTTTACAAAATAGTTCTGTGTTGTTTGTTGAGAACTTTAGAATCCTTTGCAGGGAATTTCTTGAGGCTTTGACACATGTCAGCTCTGTTGAGATGATTCTCAAGAGCACGTCATTGATCTTCCAGTTCCAGTGAAATTGTGCACCACAGTAATATCTTTTAAAGAGAAAATAAAACACTCCACTTCCAACACTGATGAATGGATAGTGTAATTGTTCAGATCTCTTGTGTAACCTGGGCATACGTTGACCTCAAATTGAATCTTGCCAGAGGGTGAACTGTTCAGTGCAGAGTTTTTACCTTTGAAGTGTCAACTTGTGTGTGATGAATCATGTTTTCTACATTTCCTTCATATTTTTCTACTTTAAATTCAGACTCTGCGCTAAAATTCTGCAGCAACCTACTGCCAAGCAGCATTTCCCAACCTGTTTATATGCCTATCTCCACTGCACATTGGGCGAGAGGCAGGGGTAGACCCTAGACAGGTCACCAGTCCATCCCAGGGCAACATTCACGCCTAAGGGGAATTTAGATTATTCAATGAACCTAACCGCGTGTTTTTAAGTTTGTGGCGGAAACCGGAGGAAACCCACGCAAGCACAGGGAGAACATGCAAACTCCTTCTAACCAACAACCTTCTAACTGGAATGCCACAGTTCTTAAAAACATTCTAATCCCCTATGTATTTGTTGATAGCTGTGTTCTGAAATAAAATGTGCATGTGAGAAAGATTGTTCTATTAATGGAAAACATTATCACAATAATAATCACATAAATAACAATAATGATTTTTTGCTGTTGTTTATTTACTTTTTTGTCTGGAGTTTGTATTGTTTCTGGAAATTTTGTATATTAGATTACAACAACAACATAATAATAATAATAATAATAATAATAATAATAATAATAATAATAATAATAATAATAATAAAAACCCTATAGAGTAGCTTTTTTCGAGCTCCTCCTGAAGAATCGATAACTTGTTTGTAGAAGTGTTTGTAAGCTGCTCTCCTACGACCAATTTTATTATTCTTTAGCTGTGGTTTCGTAAAAATTCTCTACTATTCTTTAGCTGTGGTTTCGTCAAAAAATCTAAAGATTAACACCACCCTCTAGCTTGACGCCAAGGATTCTGTTTGCCTCACCTGCCTTTTTCTGTGCAGGTGTTTTTTGTAATGCTTGGCATAAGTAACAGGTTACACACATACACAGTTGTTGATCAAACGTCCTGTATATCTTATACATCCGCTAAACTATGTAAATTCAGCTTATATAGTACACATGATCAAAAATTTTAATAGCAAACAAACAGAGAAACTAAATCTTATTTCACACAATGCACTACCAAGTCGAGATTGCAGGGCTGCTGCCTCAATGTACGTTTCTTCTCAGTATCTAAACGGTAAATCTGAAATGGCCAATTTAAATGAACAATAATTATAATGTATACATGATAAAATATGATAATTTAATACATTTTAGTAAGAAAACACATTTTTCCCATAATACCAGGGGAGACGCCCATATCTATGACACCTTCCAGATTGACGTCATCTCCTTTACTTTGCAGTGATTGATTGTGGCTCTGGTCGATCTTTCTTAAAGACCGCCCGTTTTCAGTTTCCACCTGTGCTGGCACTATGCACCGAAATTTTGAATAATTAATAGAATTTATGTTGGTTTATAGTGGTTTTCCTCTAATAAAACATGAGTTTTCCATGAGTATAATAAAGACATAGACTTAAGAAATGGACATCTACTTCCTTGTTTAGATATGTTACACCATAAGTTGCACGAAATCAACTTAAAACATTGTGCAATGTTAATTTCAGCACAATTTTTATACATTTATTTTATAATTTCATGTATAAATTCAGTCACAGTGTCATAAATGCATCACTGAGTTTTGTTTCCTTTGACAGCGTTGATGGTCTATTTGATGTTAATTCATTTCCACAGTCATTGACTTGGTTCTTTTCGGGGCTCTCGTTTCCATGGAGAGCTGACATTCTGAGACTTTGAGAGTGGACATGCATAATCTGGAAGGACGGTCTGTACTGGGCATGTGCACAGATATGTGCAGTGGTCATTAGCATGTTTTAACATTCACAGAGGGCAGACAGTGGCATTTACCCTAAATCATCATCTGCAGTCCCAGCTAGAGATGAGAGTTAAGACAAGTGATTAGCTGCCTCACTCCGTTATCACAGAGAGGAAATGATGCCCACTTCTGTGTCAGGAATTGATTTGTGGGATTTGTGCTGTTGGAAACCCCAATGTTGGAATTTAGTAACTCTTATAGAATTATTTGCAAGTATTAGCAGAGGAGTCGTTCTAAAATGAGCAATGTCATTGTGACCAGTTAATCAAGCTTATATAACTTTACACTAATTGCTATAAATAAGGAGCGGAAAATCAAGTTAATGGGGCAATCAGTGCAATCATTCCTTAATTTTATGCTCTCTTAACTTCTGTGATGAATCAGACAGCAGACAGTTTTGACAAGTTATGGTGCAGAAATTTTTATACAGTGAACAGGGTGACTTCATCGTAGCACGATTTGGTTTCATTTAATGTCAAGGCATCTTTCTGATGGGAATCACAATCCATCGACGTATTGATAGCTATATATTCAATTTTAAATTGAATTTGTCAAATGGATGGCTAAAGTACGCAAACTCTAACGTTGGCTTGGAAAAGTGGCATTTCAAAGCAAAATGGAATGGTTGCCAAGGTAGAATTTTGGTTGCTATGGAAGAGTCAGTCATGCCAATTTGAGTAATTTAAATCCCATGTCTTTGAGATAGTGCTGAGATAGTGATATGCCAAATTGGTGGCTATGGTAAACAGTAAGGTTGGTATGGAGGGGTCAGTGGCATAAAATAATGTTGCCTTTGTCTCTTTTGAGTTATATAAACCAACCGCAATGTCTTTATCATTTGCAAAAGGCGTGATAGAGTAAATAAAAAAAAAATTGTTGCTATGGAGCTGTCACTGTCACATTTGTTACTATGATTAACATAAACCATGACGTTTCATCTTGAAGATATTTTTCTTACCTTTTAATATTTGTATTCAATGGCCATTATAAGTCATTGGCATCTTTAACCCCTTCATAAGCCAGGGTTCAAATGGTTGCTATATTCTTGCACAGACTAGGTGGTGAGTTTGAAGTCTCTATGAGGTAATCAGTTTCCGTTACAGTTTTACAAAGTTATACTCCATGTTGAGTCAATGGAAAATTCCCAGCAGTCTTAGTGATTTTCCAGAATTCCTTTAGTGTGTACGATAGCAATCTGAGACAGACCAGTTTGAAACTTGTCTAGGAGGAGATGTATTTAGATTTTTTTTTGTCTGAACTGAAAGACTATTATTAAATTGACCTCTACGAACCAAACATCATCATAAACCCAGTGTTGTTGCATCAATTAAATTCAAATCGAGCCTTACTTTTTTTTATTATTGGTTTTCAATCCTGACGAGAGCACTGGAACATCCCCAGAACATCATACTCCTACCACCATGTTTTACTGTAGGAACCGTGTTCTTGGGTTTGAATGTCTCTCCCTTCTTTCTCCAAACATTATCTGTATGAACAAAAATCTTTCCTTCTCACTTTTCCTCTTAAGCAAACATCAATCTGGCTTGCAAAGGGGATTTTTTTTTTGAAGAGGTGTCTTTCTTGCTCTTCAACCTTACAGTGCATTCCTGTGCAAGGCTCTAGGTTGACTGGCTGAGCCAAGTCTGGAATTGATGTCTCAAAGACATTCACTAGTGTCTTGCAGGTGTTCTTGGGTCTTTAGAAACCCCTAGCACTAGTTTTCTCTCCAATGTTTATGTAAATTTAACATTATATTGCATAGCTAGCACCAAATTTCAAATGGATTAGAATAGTAGCAAGCTACAGGAGATATATACTGTAGAGAAATGTAAATTACAGTAAGGAAAAAATCGTTTGAGTTGAGTTTATTTTACAAGTCAAACTACCTCCTCAAAGAGTGGGTAATGGAATCGTAGAATTTGTTCAAATGGACTGAATCACCCCAAAAAAAAAAAATATCTGTGATTTCACATGATGGGAATTAGACTATTATG
Organism: Danionella cerebrum; assembly: GCA_007224835.1. NCBI lineage: Eukaryota > Metazoa > Chordata > Actinopteri > Cypriniformes > Danionidae > Danionella > Danionella cerebrum. The sequence goes on along the minus strand of SRMA01027068.1, from coordinate 47,772 downwards.
ATATTGCACTACTATACAAAACACAGAAATCCACGTCAGCTTCAAAAAGTCTAAACTGGTTGAGCTTCACTTCATGGATCCCATTTAGAGAGTAGATTTTCTTCAGTGGTTTTTGAACTTTGATGTTTCAATTTCAATTCCAGAATATCTTGACATTCTTACCTACTTGACAGCTCACATTATAGAATTGTTTTCTTTGAATTATTCTTCAAAAGTTCTAAAACCCTCTATCAAATAAACACTATTCTCGGATCTGCTTTTTTATCGTAGTGTCCCACAGTTATGCAAACAGACTCCATATGCATCATCCTTTTAACCAGATGGAGTGTCATAATCCTGACAGGAGAAACAAATGGAATAAGTAAGCAGCACAGAGAAATGTGTTTAGTGGCAGTGAGAGAATAAGGTGATAATGGGACCATCGATGCTTGGGTGCAGTCTAAGTGAGATGGATGACTGTACTCACTCCTCGCTGGAGCTTGGAGGACTGAGTCCTACACTGATCCTCTCTCAAGAGGTTGCCTAAATTTTGTCAACACAGAATATTAGAGGATATTTTTCGAGAAAATGTTGACAAAATTACTTAGACTTAAAATTACTTGTGAGCAACAAATACATGTGCTTACTGGGTTTACTGGGAAATCACTCTTACACTCCTTCATTGAAGTGTGCATTCAGTAGTCACTAGGTTTGGAGAACTACACATCACCTTTCACATTCCCTTTTAATTACAAAGAAAATTGGGACACCCCTTTGCATCAGGTGACCCCTCAAAATAGGAGGAAAGGACAAAATTTATTCAGCCAAAGTCGCATTTTGTTTCCAAATTAGTCCCATGATAGTGAAACACAATCAGAAAACACAATCAGGCAAAGAAAAATCCTAAATGTACTTGGGGTCACCCAAGACGGGGAGGAATGGGAAAGGACATGGGGGTTTGCCTGTGTTAATCATAGTGACAATTTAACATTTTTATTAAATCACAGACCACTACCTAGCAACCAAACTGTTTACCCTAGCAACGGAATTCTTAGAACCCAAAAAACTGAGGGTTAAAAGAAAACAATATATTATGTCACTGACCCTTCCATAGCAACCAGTCTTTTGACCCAAGCAACCAATTTGGTATATCCTTATCTCAGCTTAGGAAATCATAGACATGGGGGTTGAATTATTTCACTCAAAGTGACAGGTAGAAAATGATATTATGTCACTGACCCCTCCATAGCAATCAGACTATCTACCATAGCAACCAATTTGGCATATCACTATCTCAGCTTAGGAAAATCATAGAGACATGAAGGTTGAATTTTTTCACTCAAAGTGAGCGAAAATTATATTGTGACCTCCATAGCAACAGACTCTTTAACATAGCAACCAATTTGGTAAATCTTTACATCAGCTTTTGAAACATGGTGTTAGTTTATGTTACATTGGCAACTAATTGAATTTAGCAAAAATATCGAAGTGCATCTTTTGAAATCCCTGTTAAAATCCAATGTTGGTTGTTTCTTATTTCTAGCCGTGGTTTAGGATTCCTGCCCAGACTCAGAAGACCTCGAGACCTCTGCCTAATATGCAGAGCAGGAGTGGCACGTTGCCCTTAGCTCTGATCAAACAGCTGTAATTGACTCATTTGTTCAGAGAGCTTAGAGGCAGAAAGAAGCAAGACCACAGGCTGACCGTAGTGGCTTCATGGGTGGGATAAAAAGAGAGGTATTTTTGTCCTGGGTGGCTCTGCCAGAGGCTCTTGTTTGGCATGATGTGCTGCTTTGCTGGCTGATAAGAGGAGCTGCTTGTTTCAGTGATATGGTAGGGTTATGTCAACAATGATTAAGAGCTGCTGGCCTTTCTGCTTTTCTCCTCTCTCCTCATGTTATCGTCACCATGTTTATACTCAGCAGAGTTTCCTACCTTTTCTGCTTCAGAATAACATTCTGAGTTACAAACTGTGCTTTGGTTTCATTCTCACAGTCCATCTTTTATATTTGAGGCACTAGACGTCGAATCAGGTCCCATTTTACTTTTATGTATCTAGACGTTGGTGACGGCTTTTTATGAAGGGAGCACAAATGTTCTGCATCGCCATGTCTGGCACTGATCATACGGGAAGATCATCTGATGTAAGATAATGCAACCTTGTGGATGCCCCAGTATTACGGTTAACAATTTGGAGAGTGTGCAGACAGGTTGGATGGCGAAAGGGTGTTCTTTGACAAAAAACAAGCAAATGCAAGATGATTTTTCAGACTCTTTTACAACCTATGCCATGTCCTGAAATACAAAGGCAAGTCTTGCTTGGCCAGAAGAGAACAGCTTGGTTTCTACAATTTTTGTGTAGTTTTCCATAAACTTTTGCAGATTTGGATCCTTGCAATTGTTGTAAAGGTTGGAGTAAATTGATTATTAAATGCTTCTGGATTCTGTGCGATTCTCAATCGATTGCTGAACCTTTTTATGCAATAGCATTGATGATATAAATTGTGAAAATGAGGGACGTTTAATTTGTAAAACAGTGCTACCTGGACTTTATAGGAAGCAGATAGAGATGCGTGGCTCAAAAATTATCTTTGATAAATTGGACAGATGAAAAAACGTTGCAGCAGCAGCGAAAGCCGCTTCTTTACAGTTTCCCCATGTGGAGTGAAGTGCACCTGTTGTACCGTAAACGCCATCCTCAGGCAGGGAGCGTCATTACATCAATATTCCCTCGAAGCAGACGAAGAGCACTCTACGGAGAAGTCATCTGAAGATTTGTAGTGATCTGATCGATGTGTGGTGGCCTTCAGATTCCAATTCAAAACTTTGCCACTAATATATCTGAAATATCTGATGCAACCATGGCATTCGTACTTTTTCTTCCATTCTCTTTGTGCAACTTGTCTGACATGGTATTTAGGCTTCCATGAGGTCCTCACTGTACTTTCAGAAAAGCTGAAAACCATTAAAAATGTATTCCAAGTCCAATCTTTTACCTGACTTGACCCTGCCGAAAGACCCAGGAAAAGTGCAGCAATGTTCTAGTTCCCAGCAGGCCACAAATGTTACTTTATTTCAAAATTCTGTCTCAGCAGTTGGCCATAACTCAGGAAGCTGATGTGTGTTACCTGGTATGATTACTCAAGAGAGGCACCGTGATGGAGACGGACAGCTGGTGTGAATTTTTTTGGGTTGGTTAAGATTCAGGTGTGTGCTAGTCAGTCATCTCACCGGGGAAAACGGTCACCTCCTTTGAGATCTGGAGACATTGGGATGCTGTGGTGACCAGGTCACAGCCTCCATGTCACTTGGCTCTTGCTGTCCCTGTGTCTCCCACTCAGTGACCTTCTGCTCCCTACTATTGTGCCCTTGTCTTGTTATGCTTGCGGAATTATTGCATAGGCAAACATGACTCGAAACATTTCTTTAAATATATTCTGTTTGTGTAATCCCAGCCTGAAGGTAAGGGCAAAGGTCTGTTTTCTGTTGTAGATTCCGATAATAATGAACAATTTAGACTTGATATAGTTGACTTCAAACCAGGCTGTTTTCTGCCAGAGGGTGCAGCATGTAAAACTTGAATTATGTGCAAAATACAAGTGCATTTACATAAATTTTGTAATGAAATCGCTTGATTTAAAATGAGAAATTGTTCTAACTATGCAAAAAAAGCAAAGTGATGTTGGGCTTTTTATGTTATTTTGTATTAATTATATTGTATTTACTCAATTCTCCTGAAAATAAAAAGATTTGTAGTTTATTTGTCAATTTTATTGAGCAAAAATATAAATAAATTTAATATTTGGTGTTTCTACCTTTTGTTTTGTCAAGCAGCGTCACTTCTTATAAGTACACTTCTACAAAATCAGATTTCATAGTCAGATATATGATCAACCATGAACAAAGGAAGTCCAGTCATTAACTGAAACAGAAAAAGCTGAGGAGGAGACTGAGAAATGGTCAAACTCTCCTTCAAAGGCGAGGTCGAGATAGACAGTAAAACATATCTCTGTGTATTTAGTTGTCCAAGATGACATTAGTTCAAATCTACGAGTAAGTCAAAAGTGTACCTTAATAAAGACACCATAATAAAGGTTTATTGACAAATTACTTAAAAAGTAGATTATTTAAGAAGTTTTATTTGGGATTTAGCTACGGAGTGTTGTGGCGGACGCTATTGTCAGTTTACCACTGTTAAGATAAACTAATTATTAATGAAAAGAGTGCAACTACACTGCAACCAGAACATGCACATTGCTCTAAGGTCAAATGTTCTCTCAGTTTTTAATGAGATAAAGCTCAAGACCTTGTTTTGGACCTCTTCTTGCCACATTTGTTTACAGGGTGTGATGGAAGGACTCTGTTCCTTTCTGTCTCGAGACGAAGTTTTGCGGGGCCCCAGAGGTGACAAGGAAAGAAACACGACACGGGGATCATGCATCAACCAGTCACAAATTTATTGGCAGTTTGTTCAGGGTTTTTATACAGTTCAGATCAGTGGGTGTGAACAAAGTTTTTACAACAAAAGGGACGTGGGACATCATGTACTTTTTGCAAGAAAATGCTGACTTCAGCTTTCAGGAGCGGAGGGGGTGAGCGAGTCTCGTGAACTCAGGTCAGCCTGACCTTGGGCCTGCGCACTCTTGAATGCTATGGAAAAGATTGTAATGAATGTCTGTATTTCCATCACACAGGGTTTGATAGCTTTCCTGGTGACAATTTCTTAGAAACAAAATTTACAGGTCAAGAAAACCAAGAAATGAAGTTGTTTTTAAGTGGATTAGACGTAGAAAGGGTTTACGAGAATAAGGTCTTAGGAGTTAGTTATAGACCATAAACTTTGTTGGAAAACACATACAGAATATATGAAAAGCAAGTTATCTACAGAAGCATAATCGATAGAATTAAAAATAAATTAAGTAAGAAATGTCTGCTTATATTGTACTCATCGCTTGTGTTACCATACATCTGAAATCTGGGGGAAAAACAATTATTGATCCAATAGTGAAGCTTCAAAAAAGATTACTAACAATCATAAATAAAGCCAAATACTGTGAGCATACAAATAAGCTTTTCATGCTTTAAAATTGATTTTTTTTAAATTTAAAAACCTTTCTACAAGCCAACAAGAGTTATTTAAGTTCAGAGATGGGCATTATGATTTAAGATGCTTATTTATGTTAGAGAGATATAAAAAGTATCTCGGTTTTAGGCACAAAACTTTGGAATGAGCTTGAGGATCGTTTTAAAATAAGTAGTTCTTTGTTAAGGTTCAGAAATTTTCTAAATCGCAATTAGTAATTACAAGAAAATATAAAAGAAAAAAAAACAAATGGTGTGTGATTTGATTTAGTAAAATCTTTGTTTGGCTGACATTTTGGGGTAACTTAGAGCAATTAAAGGATAGGCAAAACATAAACTTCAGTTTTGTGGTGAAATGTGTAATTGTATTGTGTCCTATACCTTATAGTAAATTTGTATTGTGTGTTGTGAAGTTGCTTGAATGGAAATGTTAAAAAAAAACACAAAAAAGGTAAAATCTTTTGTCAATTATGTCAAACACATGTAAGCCAGTCAATATTTTCACCATTTGAGCTCCCCCTCCTTATGTGGGCAAAAACAGCCCGCCCTGTACCTTCTCTAAATTGACAAAGAGTTGGGATTAGTGCATACACCATTTTAAAACAGTATTACAGAAGTAGTAGGGTAGAAACTGTGCAAAACAGCTAACCAACGGGGCCAGACTGGTAAATAGATGAGTCATCCCTGGTAGGTTTCCTTAGGGAAGTTCTTAACAGAAACCCAGTAGGCTGCAGATCAGTGTTCGAAGGAGGTGAGTGCATCTTGGAGAGATTAGAAGTCCAAGCAAAGGAGGGGCTCTACCAGAGTGAACTGTAGATCGAACGATGTGAGTGTGAGGAGGTGAAGCTAGGAAGTTAGTGATTGGTCATGGGACTGAATGGATGAAGGATACCTGACCCTTATAGTGGATTCAGATTTTAATTTTTAAATATAAACCTCTTCACTCGACTTCAGAAATAGATTAAGAATTTTAAGAATAGATTACATTAAACTTTGGCACTGAGCCAATTGAAACATGTATTTATTTGTGTATTCCAGAATTCAGTTTGCTGCTTCACATTAGCATCCTAAACCCGTGCTGTGGATAGAGATATTGTATCACACCTCCTTTTATACATGGCTCAGACAGACATGGTTTAGACCAGACGGTTGTTTGCTTGTTAGGATCTCTTTGGGTGTGTGTGTGCACGAGAGAGAGAGAGAGAGAGAGAGAGAGAGAGAGAGAGAGAGCTTCATAAAAGCGTGAAAGCATTGAGTTCAGTGAGCAGATATTTTTAGCCCTGTCTCAAGACCTCTCTCTTCCCTCTGCATTCCTCTTCCCTCTCCCTGGCCCTGCGATCACCCCTCCCTCCCTTCCTCCATATCTGTTTATCTCCTTATTATTTTGTGTGTGTGTGTGTGTCTTGATTGACAGCATGAACTGGGGATAAGAATGCATTTGTAGTCTTGAGTGTAACAGAGTGTGCCCAGGGAAGCCGACTTGATTAATTCATCTCATAAATGATGATTAGCATCATGTAATTATTCTCATTAGCCATATCGCTTACAGCTGATCACTGGAATGCTTTCTACATGCAGAAATAATCAAATGTATCAATTAACTGAATACATTTGGTATTCGTGGCGTTAAGGCCTCTACACTACACGCACTAATCTTCGATGGCTTCTCAGCAGGGTCAAGGAAATATTGATGCAATGACTCTCTCTGCCTGAAGATGGTGTTTACGGTACAACAGATGCACTTCTTGCCACACAGGGAGAGAGTGTTTGGATCGGTGTGTAAAGACATTGTCAAACAGTATCCTCTAGTGTTTGAGTATACAGTGGTACCCCGAGATACGAAATGAATGCGTTCCAGGGTGGATTTCGTATCTCGAACATTTCGTATTTCGAAGGAAGTTTTAAATGTAAAACACCTAATTTTAAACAACACTTTAAATTGATAAAAAATGGAAAACCAGAGAAAAATCAAGTAACATTTTTTCATTCCATAAATCTACACATTGTTAAAGAAATAAATGATAATCAAACAGAATAAAACACATGCAAAATACGTAATATGTACACACATGGAATGCCTTCTCGAGATATTTTACAAGCACAAGTGTAGACAGATGGAGAGAGCGCTTCTGAGAACGCGTCACTGGGTTTCTCTAACTTGAGCTACAGAACAACACTTTCCAAGGACTACATTGTTTTTTCTTCTGCTACCATGGCATACAGCATTTTCAGCATACAGCACCAAACAGAGGTTAAAACCAATTAGACGTGTTTTTGTAGACTCAATGCTGTATATATTCATTTAAAAAAAAACAATATATATATATATATATATATATGTATATATATATATATATATATATATATATATATATATATATATATATATATATATATATATATATATATATAAAACATATATATATATATATATATATATATATATATATATATATGATACGACTTCATCGTTGTAATTGACTGCCACCTGTTGGTTTGGTAAAGTTTTTACAGCAATTTATGAAGTTTTTTCTTGCTTCTCTTTTCTTTGGATTTCTGCAGTAGAAGGGTGTCACTGAAGTCTTAGCAAATTAATTGAAGCACAAGAGCTTTTTTTGTGAAGAATGTTTATTAATAAACTAAATACCAGAGCTAGCTCACCCTGCAACAAAAGAACCCAGTGACCCTAACTAGGGAAAACTGGGTATGGATGATTCATACCTAGAAATAAAGCTACAAATGCACTTTATTTTATAGTTCTAGAGCACACTAAATTTTGACATTGCTGTACAGAGACGCCTTGCCTTGAAAATTCTTGTTTAAAACTTTAAACTAGTAATGAATATTTCATAAATGAAATCAGCTCTAACTCCAGCTCTTGCATTATCAATCACGGGATGGCAGAGCTTCCTGTTGCTGTTTGATGGGGCTAGTCTGAGAGCAATCCGGTTAATATGTTTGACGGCAGCGCTGCACAGTGTGTCATAATAGATATTACACCCCATCACCCTGCCTCACAACAAGCAATTTCCTACTTTGAGTATAGACGGGGTGCACAGAACAGGGCACCCATGCACCTTGATTGAAACACAAATCGCAAACCTTTTTTTTTTTTTGAAATCAGAAAAAATATTTGTGTAGCCGTGTTGGATATTTTATATTACAGCAATCTTTAGGTTGTGGGAGAAAGAGCGGGGAGGCCGTTGTGTGAGAAAAGAGTTATTCACCTAGACTTACATAAACCCTGCCTCTATATTTAGCGCCGTGACTTCAGATTTCTGCTTCAGAGTGATCGACCACATTGATATGCGTGTGGGCCTCGATTCCTCATGCACTTACTGCAGCTGGAACTGCTGGGTTTTTATACATGTATTCAAGATGGCAGAGGATGCTGATACACAGAGTTTCCGTCTGCTATTGGAGTGATTGTGTTTTACAGATGGGCATGAAATAAAGTGTTGCATTAAACTCTTGTGTGGTTGACTAATTGATTTATTTATAAAAAAAAATGGCAATTTTGTGGCCGAGTGGGTAGCAGTTAGAAGGTTCTCAGTTAAAGGATCGCCAGTGATCTTCCTGGAAGGAGTTTGCATGTTCTCCTTGTGCTTGTGTGAATTTCCTCCACGTACTCTGGTTTCCCCCACAAGCCCAATTGTGCTTAGGTTAATTGAATAATCTAAATTCTCCTTAGGTGTGAATGTGTGAGTGAATGTTGCCCTGCGATGGACTGACGACCTGTCCAGGGTGTACCCCCGCCTCTCGCACAATTAGCACTGGAGCCACCAGCAGATCCCTGTGATCCAGAAAGGAAATAATAAGGGGGTTAGAAGATCAATGAATGAATGCACATAAAAACAGTTCTAAATTACTTTTCAGTAAAAACGTACTGCTCGGAATTGTACGTTTTGTACAATTTCAGTAGTGTACAAAAATGAATTGCCACAAAAACATTATTATTATTCGAAGATAGATTATTACAGCACATTGTATAGTAAAAAAATGTTCAAAAAGGTCCCGGACTTCTAAGGGTTAATATTTTTCAATATTTTAATCAAAATTAAACCGGTGGGTAGCATAGTTCCTACTTAATTCCAAACAGCCGCTGTGATTGGCTCACACACCAGAGCATGCCGAGACTTCGAAAGGTTAATGTGTTTACATGAATGGTCATCACATTATGCATTTTAAATGCCTTAATAGACGATGTACAATTTTTTTTAATTTATTTTTAATTAAAACAATTTATAGAAAACATCTAAGGACAGTTTTTAAAAAAAGAATATTTGTCTGTAGTTAAAGAAGAAAAAAATGTAATCTGCGCATTTTAAAAATAGAAGCTGTTTTCTGACATTTATTGAAAAATTTCTGTTGTTTCTCCTACGGTGTATTATAATGCGCATAAATGCCTCTGAACTCAGCAGTGGGAAAGAATGAAAACACAGCCGTTTCTGTGATGAATCTACAGATAGCAAGCGTTACACTATTTTACTGAGAGATAAATGTGCAGCAGCAGCAAGGAGGGACGCCTACAATCCTTCCCTCCTCAATGACAGATAATGAATATTTGAAATGTGCATCTATGAAATGTGTGAGCAGTGGTTCTGTAAAGAGTGCACTTATTCGAAAACATTCACCTGGGAGCGAAAATATGAAATTCATACTTATCCTGGCAGGAAGCAGATCAGTGAACGCTTATCTTTTTGCATTAGAAGGATGCAACTATTCAAAATAAGTGGCATCAACCTTACCTTTATTTGTATGTAATCATACTTCAGGAATATTCATCTTAAGGATTTCAGCTTAGCACAGGGGTATTTTGGAGACAATTTGTCACTGTGTAGCTGGAAGGATTGAGAAGGAACGCTGCATAAGGAACTACATACATGTTTATTTATTTACAATATTTACAAATGGTGATGGAGAAGTCACATGTCCCTTAAAGGGAATGGTACCAGGCAAGGAAAGTGCGGGAAGGTGCCAGGAGAACCTATAATGTCATTGCTTTTTTATTAGGGGATTTTTAAATAAAACATAAAAACGTTTTACAGCAAAAATGACTACATTTAATACTCTGGATTGTACTTTTTGGAGAATTTCAGTTTTTTTTTGTGGAATCATTGTGCAATGCAAGTAAAATACTAAAAAAGAAGCTAGGAATGTACTAATAATAAAAGCAAGGTTTTAAAAGTCAATTACTAGAGCAAGTTGTAAAGTATTAAAATACCCTCAAAAAAGATCCTGGACTTTTATATATATTTATTTAATTTATTTACTTTTTTATTGTACTGATGAAATACAATCAGCAGTAAAAATTACTGATCAGGGAGTGATCAAAGATAATTACTGTATGTTTACTTTTATATCAACATTTTAAATGCATTTGACCTCTCTTGTGTAAAACCGGTAACATGTAGATACTGTTTTGCTGCCTCAACATTTCATGGCACCATTCTATGGCCAGTGGCCACAGCATGCTCTATTTTCTGGTGGCTCCACTGCATATAAATGAAACTTTGAAGATCACTCGATAGCTGGATAAAATGCTCTTCTCTGAAGGGATTCAGCTAGACAACTTTGCCTCAAATGCAAGGCAGAAAGCTGGGCTCTCAGTGACTTTACCTCTTCTAATCTCATCTGATCAATTTTTTGTGCACAGATTTCACATGAGAACACATTACTGGTCACCGCAGTAAAATACGTCCAGATTCTGCTCCTTTTGCACTCTGACTATTTGATATCCCTCACTCACTTGATGAATGTCCTTCTGTCTCGGCTCTGAATGTCTACCTGTCTCTTCCTTGACAGACACGTGACTGGACTGGCTATTCCAGAGTGAGGGAGCAGGAATGTATGAGGAGCTGGATGTGGCGGAAGCATTTATATCATACACAAGAACACAACTACTAGAAAACAAAAGAGCATTTTCTCTAAAATAAACTAGTTGCTCATCAAACAATTTAAATATTGTGTTGTTCTAGGGAGTATTACAAAGTTGGGAGCTAATATGATCATCAGACCAAATTCTTTTCTTAATAAACTCAACATTCGCACCTGAACTGATATAATGCTAGCAGTTGCTAACACAGTAGTTGCTACACAAAAACACATGTTTGCATGTAGCTCCATTATAGTACAGATTGCTTTGGACCGTGTTTTCACCATGATTTAATCACTCCAGAATTCTCTAGGAGGCGTACCGAGACCACCCTTCTATCAGGTCTTGGTGTGCTTAGTTTCCTTTCGATGAATGTTAAACAGAGAACAAAAGGTGTGTTCTCTTCCCTAAAAAAAGGTTTTCGTGAAAATATTCATTTCTATTCTCTAGTTACATAAAGAATCTATTAGATTTGATTGAAAACATTTGTTGAAACAGGCCCATTTTGTCTGTTTTCCCTCAAAATACCGTACATTAAGTCCATCAATGTAATAATTTGTTTGTGTAAAATAATAACATTAAATAAAAGCAAATAAGGATTTACACTTATGTCAAGTTTCAAACTTGTACATCAGGCTAAATTAATCTTTAAAATTTTAAAAGTTAAATTCATTCACCTTTATTTTGTAATTTGGGATGAAGTTTCATATACTGTGATACTGCGTCATGATTCCATAAGATAAACACATGAGTAACTTTAGAAAGACAGACGATTTTCAATAACACAGATATTAAAAGGATTAATAATTGTGAACATATAAAAAATGGGGATATAATAATGTGCTACATTTTGTCTGGGTTGGGATAGATATATTTGACATAAGTTCAATGGTTACATTCACTCACATCTGCTCAAATGAGCCACCCCTAAAGAGAAAGGGAACTCTTGTGAGATCTAGTTGAAAGATTTTCTGGAAAATGTGTCTTCTTTTGATTAAAGAGTCTCCCTCCCACATCGTAAAACCACTCCCTAAGGTCCTGAGCAGTCCTTTTAATACGGTATCAAATCCCCACTTCTATGGTCTCTCATTGCTTCATGTAGGTTCACTGCTGTGTTTGCACATTAAACTCAGAGACCAATTACTTTTATTCTCACAAGTATTCAAGAAGTTAAACAGTGTTCCCATTATAATGATGCAGATTTGGTTATAAAAAAAGTTATTTTCACTGTGCTCATCTACATTTAAGAAAATCACAATTTCTTAGGAAACTCAGGCGGGTCCATTATTTTTAATACTGGCTTGGCGTCTACTTTTGTGTCTGTTCCATTCCCTTGTGCATGTTTATTCAAATCTGGCTATACTGACCTTCACCCCTGCTGGTGGCATTGAGGTGGTGTTAAATGTGTGAAGATGTGCTCCCTGCTGTGTGATAACCCCTGCCTCTGTGCACAGAGCTTCTCTTCTCCTCTGACCTTCAGCTTCTCTAAACAGTCCTTATACCACTCCCTCTGCATGATCTCCATTTCAACATCACACTCATGCACACTCAGTGTGAGAACAGCAGACTGTGATTAAATCATTTCCTCTCTATAGGATGCCTGGCCAAGTATCTCAATAGCCTTTAATCTTAATATGCAATGAGATTAGACCTAGAGCAACTAAAGCTTGTTTTAGTGTCTCCCGCTGGCATTCCAACTACTACATCACACTCTAAAATGAGAATGCCAAAGGTTGCCTTTTAATTTAAGAGGGTTCTGTCTTGGGTTGGTTTAGATCATATTTTAAAGACAGATGCTATTCAGAGCACAAGGTTGGCCAACCTAGATTCTTGTTAATTGTGGAGTGCCACAGGGCTCAGTTCTCAGGTCCATTTTATTTGTGTTTTACCTGCTCCCATTAGCTAAGATTTTAAAATATATATAGTGTTTCTTGCAATGCTTATGCTAAAAATCTGCTCAGTGCCCATGGACTCATCTGACACTATCTCCTGTGATCTGTGGGGAAAAAATTGGGATATCCAATGATGGTTGGGTGGGTGGGTCTACTTAATATTCAATAAACACAAATAAATAATGTATCCTTTTGGCAGAGGGGTTTAGATTGTCACGTCATCCAAGGATTTTGTGAAATCAAATTTGCCCAAACTTGAGAAAAGACTCAAGAAAGGTAACAGCTTGCATTGATTACCACAGCCATACTGGGGTTTAGCATATCCAGGGCTTTTTGGGAAGAAACCTACACAGACAAACATATCAATCAGTCACTTTGTAACACATACAATGTTTACATGATAAATAGTCTTTTTTTCTACCAGTGGTCTACTTAAGGTGTAAGTTTAACCTCTCCTCTCTGCATAATGCAGAGTTTCAGTGGATCTTTTGGTTACAACTCTCAGAAGGGAAGTCACATGGATTTCACTGACCAATCAGAGACTTACAACTTTTACAATGAAATGAGTGCGACAATTATAGTGATCTAAACTGAATAGAGCAGATTAAAAGTGTAGTAGGGGTCTCTTTCTTGTGTATGTATCCTGGGCAGTGTGTGGTGGTATGGTGCTCAGAATTAGAATCAGAAAGAGCTTTATTGCCAAGTGGGTTTGCACATACAAGGAATTTGTTTTGGTAATAGACTTAGGCAGCCATCTGCGGCTCCATCTTGTGAAGAAAGAAACAGAGAAATGCATAAACATTAGGTAAGGCAGCTCAAAAAGAGCCTTTTCCGCACTGTACTTCGAAGGACAGTGTGGAGCAGGTTAAAAAAAAACCATTGCATCAAGCACATATAGACAATACAGGAAGAAAACATTACAGGATGGGGTAGAAGTGGTGGAACCGTTGCAGTCAGCAGCTGACATTTCCATGCAGCCATTACGGCACTATACTCATGGCCTCTTTGAGTTAAAGCTCTTTAAGCTCTAAAAAACATTTTTGACTTTTATCCTGTCAGAGTGACGGTTTCCCTGGTGTCACTCCTGATCAGGTTTAATGAGAAGCGATGCCAATAATTTACATTTTAAGTAATTGACAGATGCTCATGTTTGGTTCAAAGAACTAATAAGAGGTTGAAAATGTTTTGAATCTCAAAATCTTTGTGTTTGAGATGAGCATTGCACTGCACACTGACATGTATCGGCTTGGCTCAAATGAAAAGACAGCACTATGAAAGCATGGTCTGATTAAAAAGCATAGAATGAAAATACTTTAATGACATCATTCTCCACATCACTGGTGCGGAAAATAGCTGATGCACTGGTTTGTCTTCACCAGCAACTGACAAAAAAACAGTAGTAACATATTACAGTCATTTGATGAAATGTGGTAAAGAATATCAAACGAAAATAAACTATAGCAGAAGCCTAATTGTGGTTGTTAAAATTTGTCATAGACGTTGTAGGTTTAAAATGCGTCAAAAAAAATTTCACCAGTGAAAAAGCTCAAAGTTCTCTTCGGTTAACGCACAAATCTTTCACCTTTTACTAGAGATTTTTATGGAGAGGAGCTTAATTGAGCATCGCTTATTTTTTGGGCTGCTTTGCTGCTGGCAAAGCAATGCAAATGTCTGTAAAAGACAAGTTCATGAGTTAGCAGATTTTGTAGTACGTTGATAAGTTTCTTAAATCTCACAGGATTCTGACTGTTCGCTGTCTGTTAAAGTATCCCAATTGGGGAATCAAACCCTTGTCTTCTGTGTGACTAGCGGAGATACTGTCCACTAGACTAAAAAACTAAAGAACTTACGAGAGTCACTGAGCGCAACCCCCCCCCCCCAAAAAAAAATGTTTTGCAGGAATACAAAGGGTTTATATGAATACTATTTCTTTTTTCCAAAAAATCCAAATCCAAACAATCATTCCATCAATATATATTTTTTAAGTGTGTAAAAAACAAAGTACATCAGTAAATAGCATTAATTTTTCTTCTGTCAAGTTCCAATGTTTCCCATCTTCATGTAAATGGACACCTGCTTGCTTAAACAGAAAGCTACATTCATCTTATGGTATTTTCAAAGTTAAATTATTTACATTTTATAAATAATTATACACTGATTGTTTATTTTGCTGAAATTTGCTATGAGAGTTTTGGGAGAACTTTGGTAATAGAACAAACCATTTTTACAGAAAAAATCACAACCTTTTTGGGCATGCACAGATAAATATATGTCTGTGTTTTTATGTCATTAAAATAAGCTTGTTTAGCATAGTATGATGTGAGTGAGGCCAGTGAAGAGAACAGAGCTATTTCCTGAAAGAGGAAGCGCTGTAAAGAACACTAGCTGTTCTCAACATTCCTCTTTCATGTGATACTGTGCCATGATTCTATAAGGAATAAATACATGAGTAAAATAAACATACGAAATGCAGACTGTTGATATTACAACTTATATTTACCTGATTATTACTGGAATTTTTGTGGTTCGTAAATGAAAACAAGAAAATGAATAAATATAACAGTCAAAATATAACAATTTACGCAATACATTTTCTGAAGTGGTTCAGATAGAAATATATTTTTTTAATTAATAAACAAAACAAAATGCAACCTGTATGAGTCTGTTTTGACATGTAATTTCTCTGTATAATTCTTTTTCTTAATAGCGTGTACTTTCAGTAGATGTCATCATATTAATACCACGGCTGTAAATTATATGATTAAATAATTACATATCTCACCTTCACACAAACACTCTAATTCATCTTTGCAGAAGAGTGACTCATACTCTACATCTGGCTGTAAATGTGTTTTTATGTCTATGTTGATCATTCGGCAGGAAAGAAGAATGTAACAATATGTCAGCAGGAGTCAGTCAGAGGGTCCTGGTGGTGTCTTTCAGTAGCAGCTTTTATTGGGTGTCAGAGCATCAGACCACAGCTGCTCATTGACCCAGACAGATAATGAAAGCTAATGAAAGTCTGTTTATGTAGCTTTGTGCTTGAGAGAGGGAGAGAGATTTGCCTGAGGGCAGAGTATTTTCATGAGAATACCGGCATTGGGTTGAATTTCAGTCTATTTCACTTGGAACTCACCGTGTTTTTAACGGACTTCAGGATAAAACATTGATGCACAACATTTTATTGAAGTCACTTAAAGCATTATTTTCCACATTTATATATTGACATATACATTTAGTAACATAGAGACATTTAACCTTGAAAAATAGCCTCATATTGCAAGTTTTTTTTTGTCATATTTTTCACAAAGTGCTTTCAAAAGGAGCAATATCCTAATGCCTCAAATTGTAATTCTACTTAATTAAACTAATGATCCTCAATCTCCTCTTTTTGGGAATAGAGCTTGCAGCTGATTATGTTTCAGGGCTTTGATATTGTAATGCAGTCCCAACTGTTGCACCATTTAATATTGTGGGTTTTTTTCGCAGGAGATGAATCATTCATCCAGTGTATTAAGTGAAACAGTCTGGTAAATAGTAAAGTATATATATATATATATATATATATATATATATATATATATATATATATTATATATGTATGAATCTATAAATCAAATCTACATTTCTATTTAAAACATTTATTATTTTTTCCCACAAAATACAAAAACAGTTTCCCCAAAAAGCCATACATTCATTACATAAATTATTTTTATTTTTTTTTGCATAAAAAAACAATTTCTAAGTAACACTAAATTATGATTTATACCAACTCAGCTTCCCTAGAAAGAAGTCTACACTAATTTGCAAAATTTGTTTAAACTCATTCATTAATGACCAGTTTCAAAACAAAATTTCTGTGCGATGTTCAATATTATGAATGAATCACAGATGAAATCACAGTGTTCAAAAGAAAGTGGCTTTACAGTCAGTTCAGAAAAACACTTGTCAAAAGCTTTTCTCTTCGGTGAGCTGCAGGAGATTGTGAGTTAATTTCTAATTCTATGACAGCGGCAGATCACGTGTTGTGTCTATGAAAACCAAGCTCTCAATTTACCTCCTTCTATGTTCAGCTGCACCCATTTACCTATCATCCAATCAGCTCTCCACTCATCTGTATAAAACAACTCCATCTCCCAGCATTCCTTGTCTGCCATTGATGTCGTTCCCCTGTGACTTCCTGGTCTGCCTCACCTGTGTTTCTTATGATTCCTACGTGATTTTCTACATAGAATATTTTATTCTTAAAAATATGCAAATACCACAAACCATGCTAAAATACAACCTGAGTATGGTTTACTGATCGCTTGAGTCAGGTACCAGGGGGTGAAATTTCAATGTAAACAAGTTGCACATGATTGAACATATCCAAACCATTAAATATTGATGACCTTTGGTGGGCAACTCTAAATGTAACATTAGACCCAGGGAGTCAGAGTGACAGGACAAAGCAACAAACACATTCTTATCTGTACAGTGCTTCATAAGAAAAAAGGTATGATGTTATGTGTTTGTTGTCAGACACTGCCAACTCTCAATCAACAATCATCCTCAACCCCTTTAAAGACTCCTTCATGCAGCTCCTAGGCTGTCAGATCTACAGTTCACTTCCTGACTCACCAGTATTACTTCCCGTGCCTGGTTCCACTCCTGCTTTCTCTGTAATTTGCTGAGTCTCTCAGAAACCTCTGCTCTACTCTCCGAGATTCAGCTGCCTTGATCCTCTTCTGCTCCTATAATACTCCACCTCCTAACTTCATCTGTCTCTGAGTGTGGTGACCTTCCTTCCTCTGTTTCTTCCTTGAGGAACTCCAAGAGTAACAATTAGCACGGACTCTTCTATTAAAAGAACGATTTTGTTAAATGACTCATTTCTGCAGCCTCTAGTTTGGCAGATCTACAGTTCACTGCCTGGGTCACCAGTGTTACTTCCTGTGTCCGGTTTCACTCCTGCTTCCATGCTGCTTTCCACTTGCTGTTTCTCTCAGAAACCTCTGCTCCTCTCTCCTTTCCTCGAGATTCTGCTGCCTTGACCCTCTTCTGCTCCAGTTGTTTTGCTCCACCTAATGTCACCAGTCTCTGAGTTGTTCCTCCATGGATGTCTCCTAGCTGTTTCCATTGCCCAAGGAAATCCAAGACCAATAATAAACACTAAATCGTATAAAATGGTATTGTATTTAAACCAAAAAGCACTTACACTCTCTTCTTCCAGCCTTGACAGCATACATTGGTATGTTTACTCAACTCAGTTTACAAAAAGAATTGCTCCCATTTGCATTCCTCCTAGTTCACATCTTTCTACTTTTCCATGTTGCCGCTATTTTTCATCACTGATGCCAGCTACAGAGTCACGGTTGGCTCTAACATGTCCTTGATGCAATATGTGTGATGCTGCCAACGAAATCCAAGTCTTGCGATACTTGATCAATGACTCCTCAACCGGTACGAACAGAAATAAATGTGTAATTCATATAGATACAAGATGGTGATGCCAGTGAAAAGTTAAACCATTTTTTTTTTTTGACCCTTGTATGTGACAGATCAAACAGGTTATAGTTATACATTTACTCGCGTTAAAACAAACAAAAAAAAACTTCTAAGTCTTGTTCAGGAATGGCACATTTCTAAAGTAGACATTTTACTCGAATTCTGGCAGTGAGCACTTTGTCTTAGGTGCTTTTGTCAGTGGTGGGCATGAGGGAATATGTCTAGGAGACGATGTGTTTGTAACTTTATGCTACACCTCTATCACTTCCCTCAGCTAACTCGCTTTCTTTTCTCTTATCTCGTCACTTTCTCGCTGTGGTCCCCATTGAGTCACTTTTTTTTTCAAACTGATAAGTACCTTGTCAACTCTGTCTGAACAACCCTCCCTCCCCACAAGCCGCTATATACTGCATACATGTGTGAGCGTGCATTCTTTGAGCGAGAGTCGAATATATCAAAACTCCTCAAGGAGGTCTTTTTGCCACTTTAAAGTCTATTCATTCCTGGAGGCCGCTTTCAAGGTCCGAGTGCTGACAACTGCACCCTTGGCATTTTAATTCCACTTTTGTAACAGGAATGAAAGCAAAATATTTGCCAACTTTGGGACCACAGGACTGGTTTGGACAGGAAGAGATGAGTGCTGTTCATTTTGTTTCTCCTCCTTTGCTTTATTCTTCAGATTATAGGAGTGACATTTGAATAATTCTAATCAGTAGCACATCAATGTTCCCCACTGTGTTCAGCGAATGCTCTCGTCACTTTGAGTAATTTGTGTCACTCTGAGTTTGTGATGGTTGACTTTTCATTCTGCCTCTCCTCTGTGGTGCAGACGAGGTGATTCGTTCATCTGTGCTCCTCTTCTTGAATCGATAGCGCAAATAGCCATAATAGAATTACGGCATGGGATTGTTGAACAAACTACTTTGTTTACCTTCGCTCTGAGTCTGATGGGAAGAGAGCAGCGAGGAACAGTTTGACTCCAGGTGAGAAGGAAGTTATCCAATAAGAGCTTCCCTGGAATGTCTTGAGCCTCAGGATTGGTTTGCTCCACGTTTCGCCCCTTGGGTTTTGTTGTGGACGTCCATCAAGAACTAGAGGAGGCTGTTTATCATCTTGACACTGATTTGACTTTTTATTTAGCGTGTTATGGGCATGTCAGCAGAATGTATGATTATGGAATGAACATTGATTTCATAATTTAATTATTTTAATAAAAATACAGGGTGTATATATTATCAGTAATCCCCCATGGAATGTGGTTTGGGTTTGCATTATACATATACAAATGTTTCATTAGCCTTCATGTTAAGAAATAGAAATCCTTTTTATTTACAGTTATATAAAATACATATAGTCTCTGTTTAAACATTTCCCTTTAACAGTTCAAGGAGTTATTCTTTTTCAAACATTTACCACAAATCTTCTGTAGCTTTCTCACATGCTTTTGTCTTTACCTGTAATCCCAGAAACACTGATAATGACATCAGAATAGATCTTAATGCCTTTGTTTGCATGTGTTGGGTCATTGTCTTGCTGCTGAAGAATTAGAGGCCAATCAAACGGCTCTGTGAACAAGTATTTCTGAGCATTGAGAACAACAATAATCATGACCAAGTCTCCAAATGCAGCCCCAAAATTTCAAGGAACCTCCACCATTCTTCATTGTTACCTATAGTTACACATTATTGTGCCCTTCAACGAACAAACAGCTTACAGACAATTTTTCATATTTTCACTTACCAGTCCAGAGCACCTACTGACATTTTTCTGCACCACAGTTCCTATTTTTTTCGGCAAAAGTGAGTCTCTTGGCCTTGTTATCATATATTTTTGCTAGACTTCTCCGGACAGTGGGTTTTCCTGAGTCCAATCAGTTTTTGCCAGTTCTTAGCTAAATGCTCTGCTCGACATCTCTTTTCGAGAGGCAATTTATCTTGTGATTACTGCACATATTTCCTTTGTGTTCCTTTCCTCAATGTTACTTTGTGTTTTTTTCAGAAAAGAAGAGACCTTGTTGATGCATCATAACTACCTTATGTGTTGTTCAATCAAGCCATGATATAAAGCTGTCTTTGGGTGTATATTATATATTTTTATAACAGTTAAATTATTGCAAATTACTTTATAGGGCTTACTATTACTGTCTTTAGCAGCTGCGTTGATGGAGGGGGAGAGCAAGAGAATAGAAACCAAAATAGCTGCAGTGTTTGGTTTGCTCTCATAACAAAAAGAGAACCGCCTTAGATGCCCATTTGCTGTTAATATTTTATGAAGGCTCATAGACTGGCTCTAGTGCACGGACCTTGTTCAGAAAAAAAGTTGGTTTGTCGCCGAAAGGGACCTTTTAGAACCTTGAATTGCTCTGGATTTTAAAACAAAACATTAATAAAAGACTTTTGGGTTGCTTCCTTCAAAACAATGACCAAGAACATGCTTTGCTAAATGGTGGGGCAAAATCAAAATCAAAAGGGGGTTGAAATTAGTATTAATGAGGTACTCGTCTGTTTTTTTTTTTTAAATAGATTCTGTAAACTATCATTGGTGGGTCCCTCAAGGCTAAGATTGATTTGAGTCTATCAAGATTTGGCGGAAATGACTTTTAGTCTCCCAAAGGAAGAAGCAGCTAGAGACATCTCACCTTGTCGCTCGAAATAGTCTGCAGTGTTTGCTCCTTGCTTTCCCATCGACATTCCTTGCTTGTTTGCTCACTCCAGGATGTATTTACACAGAATGGTAACTCTGAAGTTGTGCTTCTGAAATGGATCCATAGTCCTATAATACGTGATATTCGTGCCTTTTTTTAATCAACCCAGGCATGTTTCAAACTGCATGATTTATTTATTACAATGAGCAAATAGACGGCTAATTAGAGCTTTGATGGGAATGGTTAAAATGATTTGGTTGCAGTTTGAGTACACTGAGCACTTTCATCTTTGTTATAGCTAGTGGCTGATCAGAAATGTGTTGCATGATGGATGCAGCACCACGGACAGCACAGTGCACAGTCGCTGTCCGTGGTGCTGAAGCGGGAAATTATTTGAATGAAGTAAAAGAAATTAGCGCTCCAAATGATTCACAAATATTTATAATCCATTTCCAACAGAAAGTGCTGTAGAGCCACACATGAGTGTTTTCTTTCATTATGCAAATTGTTTATAAAGATTATGTGAAGTCACGTCCAAACACAATAATTGCTGATTTTTTTTAATTCATTATGTTATCATTTTAAAACGGACAATGAACCTTGTAATTAAAAGGGTTTCATAAAACAGTTTAACAGTCTTTGTCTGTTTTTCTTTTTATGTTAGAGCCTCTTGAGACTGAATGAAACTCGAGACTCATCCCAACATTATTAAGAAGGTTAGTTTCTCCTAAGTTTTCCTTTCATTTTAAATGCAATCGATCCTGTGAGGAGGATTCTGCACAGTTGCACAAGCCAATGCAAATTCATCAACATATTTTTATTTATTTGCTACATGAAATCTTACATTTAGGCCAAGGAGCATTTAGTGTTGGGGCGGTACCCAAGCACCCCCTATTGATCAGCTTCCACTTATAGTTTCTACAAAACCCTTTTGCGCTGACCACCATTTCATCTCTTGTCAGATGGAGCTACGAATATTCAAAAATGTCTGTCAGAGCAGAGAACTATTTGTTCCTATTAACTCCCAGAAAGGAAAACCTCGAGGACACATGGTAATATTATAGTTAATATAATATATAGTTTACTTAGTTTTGAAAATTTTATAAATTTGTCTCTTATTAAAATGGTTTTTAAATGTGTAAATAATCTTGCTCCAGAAAGTATATGCCAATTAATATCAAAACAGAGTAGTAAGGGGATCGCTACAAGAGGTGCAATGACTCAGAATTGTTTAGTACCAAAGAAAAAAACTAAATTCGCACAATCAACATTTTCAGTTCAAGGTACACTGCTTTGGAACAGCCTACCAGCTGAACTGAAAATGCAAACAGAGCTAAAAAATTTTTCAAACAAAATTGAAGAATTGGTTCAAACAAAAGCAGGTATGTGAACACTGATGGTTACACAGTCTCAGCTGTATATTTTTATTTATTTTCTAATCAGATCTTGTGAGATTTAATTGTTTTTTTTTTGTTGTTATAAAAGTCTAACCAGGGACTGGGGCTGCAAATTAGCCTTTGGCTAGAAGCCTAGATGTGGAACATCGGCTGCTGGAAACTGTAGCAATGTATACTGCATTGTCCCTGTCAAATAAACTAATAAATAAATAAATCTTTGACATATGTCATGTTTGTGCTTAAAAAAAAAGCCTTTTTTGTGGATGTTTAGATTCTGAAATCGATTCCGCAAACCATGTCAATAACTGAATTCAAAGAAGCTTTCGTGCTCCCAGTACTCTTAAATGTCTCCATAATGCACCTAAAGGATGGATTAACGGTGTCTTTAGATTCTCAGTCTCCTCCCTTTTGGAAAGACTATTTTTCAGACGTGGAAGTCTAACTATTTGTTCAAGGAGCAGTGAGAGCTAAGGTGTATCTAGCACCCTCTATTGACTGGTCACTGGTCATAAATTCCAGCACTTGTATGGTAGCCATCATTTTGTTTCTTATCAGATTGTTTCACCTTGAGCTATAAATATTGAAAATTATTATACTTTTGCGGAAACCTTGTGTTAACGTAAGAAATGATGATTCAATGATCTCATAGTTACAAAAAAGAACAAAAAAAGTTTGCATCCATTTAAAAAGAACTTTGAACATTGTTTTTGTAATTTTAATTTGTTTGTGGGTGGCGCAGTGGTTCTCGCTAGTGACCTTCCTGAAAGGAGTTTGTTTGCATGTTCTCCCTGTGCTTGCATGGGTTTCTTCAGAGTACTCCGGTTTCCACCACAATCACAAAAACATGCATCAGCATTAATTTAATAATCAATTTTCCCTTAGTTGTGAATGTGTGAGTTGCCCTGCGATGGACTGGTAACCTGTCCAGGGTGTAGCCCCCAGTGAGCTGGAGATCCCAGTCACCCCGAAAGGGAACAAGCAAGTATGAAGATGAATGAATGAGTAAATAATTATTTTTACACAATATTTTGGTGATTACACAAACAAAACCTCTTCCCAAGAGTGACATTTTTTGCCTTTCATTGTATTGATGTATTTAGATTCTAATTTGAATTCAGCAAATGGTTCTCAATAACTGAGTTTCTTTCGCCCAGTTCTCTTAAATGTCTTCACAATGAACAGAAAGCTTGGAGGAAATGTGTCTTTAGAATCTCAAACTCCTCTTTTCAGAAAGAGAATTTTCAACTTTTCATTTCCAACATAGAACAAGGGGTGCTATCGAGACACCAAGCTCAAGACAAAAATAGCTGTATCCACGCTCATCTGCGCACCCATCTACATTGCACTTTGGAGTTCAAAGTCACCACAATATGGTTATTTATTTTCTACATATAATCATTTAGTTCAAGGAGCTGTGAGTGGTACGGCTTTTATTAGGGCCTTCTAGTGACCGGCCACAAATGAAATTCTAGCACCAATTCATCTCTTTTCAGATCATTTTGATTTGAGCTATAAATATTGAAAATTATTCACCAATAATTCATTGACTTGGGGTGGCAAGTGGCATTGGTGGTGTTGCTCGTCCATCAACCAAAAGGTTGTACACAGTAAAATCCTAAGAGTTAAATTAACTCTACTCGGAGTATATTTGGTCCCACTCTATGTAGAGTTAAACCGACTCTGAGAAAGAGTAATTTAATAATCTATTTTCTTCATGTTTTTCCAAATCTGCATGGAAAATGCAAACTAAATATTAACTATTCAGAGAGGAACCAAGTCCACTCCAGAAAGAGTAAAAACAGACAAAAATAGACTGTTTAGTTCAAATAGACTTATTTAAATAACTCTCCTTCAGAGTTGGTTTAACTCTATATAGAGTGGGACCAAATACACTCTGAGTAGAGTTAATTTAATTCTTAGGATTTTACTGTGTAGGTTCAATCCCCACCAGGTGTGCCTTTGGCCAATCCACTTCACCCGCATTACCCTTTATGGTTGTGTTTGGTGGTGAGCGAAATGTCAGCCATGTTCTGTCCCCTCCAGTGTATGAATGTGAAGGGAATGAATAATGCTCTGAAAAGATAGATTGTGCTCCTATAAGACATAACATTTAAATAAACTCATTGTTCGAAAAAAAAAAAGTTTATGTTCCTTTAAAAAGAATTGAACGTTGGTTTTAGAAAATATATCATTTTTTTGAGAAAATGAGAGCTAATATTAGCCTTTTCCTCGTATATTGATTTATTTAGATACTTGAATCGGTTCAGCAAACGTTTTAATTACCGAATTTAAAGAATCTTTAGTTTCTCCCACAAAATACTCTTAAATGTCTCCAGATTGTACGTTAAAGATGAAGAAACTGTGTATTTAGATTCTCAATCTCCGCCTTTTCGGAAAGCGCATTTTACACACATGGCAGGGGGTGCGTGGGAAAAGGGGTGCTATCTGAACGCAGAGCTCAAGAGGAGCATCTTTCATGCATAGGTTTCAAACATGATCGATCCCGTGAGGCGCAGGTGAGAGGGAGCCTGAACCTGCGCGCATCCGACGCGTCAGTGCGCGCTCCCATCCGCGTCGCGCAGTCGGAGTTCTCTGCAGTTGAACGAGCATGAGCCAATGCGAATTCACCTGCTGGAGCGCCGGGATCACACTGCGGGGGAGCCCAAGTTTCACATGTGAATCTGATTTGCAGCCCATAACGCGTGAAGTGGAGAACGTTCAGCGTTTTCTATGGATTATTGATCGGGTGGGAAACAAGACCCTACAGTAAAGAAAGCCCCCTTCGCCAAACCTCGCGACTAAACCGATTTGCGATTTCTTTGGGAATGTATGCGCAGTGAAAAGGATTTGGAAGGTACCTTTGTGGGGAGGAATCCCATTATAATAGGAAGTTAAAACAGTTTAGTGCTCGCTCAGACTGAATGCGGATTCCGTTCCAGACGAACCGCTTGCGTTCTCGTGTCAAACTTGCGGAGCCATCGCCAAAGATGGAAAGATCATCAACGGATCACAGCGATGACTTGGATACTCGGGATGTGAAATACAGATTAAAATACTTGGTCTAAATGAGCAAACTGGTTGGGAAAACACGGAAAAGACTCAGAGTTCTCCCTGAGTTTTGGCTCTTGATTTAAGAGAAGTGTTTTGGGTTTTGGTTATATAATGCAAGAAACGGAGAAGGACACTTCTTTCCCACCGAGCAGCAAGCTGGAATTCGGGTTTGATTGACTACACAATTTTTTTCGAAAAGGATATTGTACTGAAAAGCAACGGTGCTCCTTTTTGGCTCTTGCTGCACGCATTTTGGATGTCAGAGGAGGTAAGGCGACCCCTTTGTGGGGATATTTTATGACAATTATTTAATTAATCCATCATGTACTTTCGATTCTTGTCGTATTTAAGTTGAACTGTAGTTTTTTTAGGTGAAATGTTTTGTTTTTGAGAATACCTGATGGACCGCTAGGTGCCCAACGCTTTGCGCTTCTCGAAGACAAAGGGTTTATTAAATAACACTAAGCAAAATGACGGGTTTTCATATTTGGCTATTTTGAGCTTAAAGGAATTTAAAGTAATTTGGTTTTCGTAGTGCATTTGGCAAATGCGTTGGGTAGACTTCTGGTGGTTAAAGGTCTGCGTTTTGTGTCTGAGATATTGGAGACGGACAGTCCGTGCAACAGTTTAAATGGAGAAAGATGCTCTTCCCTTCTGAACAAGCTCTGTGAGGAAGCATTGGTGCATTGTTGAGGATCCGTTAAACTAGAAGAAACCCTAACAAGGAAATTGTTATGTTGTATTATTTTAAAAAGTGGTATTTTGGAAAGTGTCTAAAATGATGAGATGTTACCACTCACTGAGTGTCATGTTGATTGATTACAGCGTATGATGGCAAATATGAATTGCTTAGAGAAAATGATGCATTAATTATGATGACGTTTCATATCTGCGTCTGTGACGTAAGTATTTGTTCTCAAAAAATGTGGAACACTGTGCAGGTTCTATTTAAAGTTTAATTTATGCTGTAGTTAGTATAGCTTTCGCGTTTATACTTTGCTTCTGCATTTATTAAAGAAAAGTGTACTGGGTAAGGCAGAATATTTTCCATGAAGCTTTGTAGCGCACATTGCAAAAGATTCACTATTATTGGATATCATTTCAGCCTTTGCAAATTTGTGCAAATAATTTTCACTTATTTACAGAGATATTCAACAGAGATGTCCAACAGTTTTGATATTATTCCAGATTTTTTCTTCTAAAAAAATTCTCACTTCCTGTGGTTGCTTAAATAAAAAAATAAACAAATCAAAACAACTGCTTTCAAATGGCTCTATAAGTTGACCTAAATTAAAAGTGATGCATGCAGTAAACGTGCTTTAGTAAGATGAGACATAACAAACTATTTTTTTCAGCAAAAGCTTAATTTATTGTTTTGTTTTGTGTCAGTTATGATCCCACCCACAAAACAGCATCATTTAAACATGAATAAATGCAATAATTTACTTTAAGTTCTAACATAATACTCACGAATCTACTTTATAACAATACTGACGTTCCATCTTCCTATTGAGTTAGCAAAAAGCTCACACATATGACCTCTCCAATAGGTGGCTCAAGTCACATTACATGATGAAATATTGCAGGTCAAAGTTCTTTCCAGCTGAACTTTCTGTTGGAGTGGAATTCCGAATCCCACCACGAAAGCAGGAACTATGAGTTTACGTTTTGTCAGATGCATTGGTTTTTATTTATTTTATTGATTTTTTTTTTTTTATTTATTTTTTTTTGTTTATAATTTGACCACAGCATAGACACCAGGGTCAGTAATCGAACCCGCATTTCACTTTAAAACCCTTCCTACATGTCCATAGAGGTTTTGGCTAACTATGCAAGTGACAAAATATAAAAAGTTAACTTTTTTTCAAGAGAAAAGTCTTGTTCGTGTGACTCAGATTGTCAGGTTGAACATCATTTCATGTCATTGCTAAGCAACATGTATGAGGGAACACTTATTAGTGACCAGTCACCAAAGACAAGAAGTGAAAAGTTTGTGTTTGGTTACTGGCTTGCTGGAGAGGGATGGGTTATGGTCCATTAAATCTCCACGTGAAGAATGATCAATGGGTGTCCAGATCAGAGTCACTTTAATGGAGTGCATGAATTATTTAAGAAGTTCTTCTGAGACATTCCTGAGAAAATAACCATGTTTATTAGCATTTAACAGGGAAAAGCAAGAATTAAACCAAATGCTCCAAGAGGAATGCCACATGCTCCTCCCTCCTGAAGCAGCTCCGGTTAGAGAGAATAGAGTTTAGCTTAAAACTAAGAGAACATCGAAGGGCACCTTTCTTTCTCCAGCAAAATTTAGGGACCCTTGTCATAGAAACACTGGTAGGATGTTCCAAATGTTCCGAATGAACCCTCTTCTCACATCGTACTGTCTCTTTCTGTAATCGCAGACACACTCGTTGATGTTGAGCTCAGGAATCAATGAGATTTAAGCCTCCTATGCAGTTGTTTCTGTTTCAGTTCATGACTTGGTTACGACCTACATGTAACATTGATAATAATAATTGCCAGTTGTTATAATATAATCAAATTCTAAATTCAGACCTGCTCAAGACTTTGGAACAGTAATGTATTTGTTAATCATATATCTTTTTCTTTTATTAACAATGTTCAATGTCTGTCATTTAGACATTTAGATCCAGGAGCTTTGACATCTATAGCACTCAATACGCACCAGCAGTGACGGAGAGAGAAGGACCTTCTTGAGTGCTCTTCACTTTGTAATGCCTGCTCTCGGCCCACACACACATGCAAGTGTAGACACATACACATGCATTTTTCCCTGCACTCAGAAGCTCTTCAGAACTCTCAAAGAAAGGGAGTCAGGACCAACTGCTTCTTGAGCGTCCAGTCGACCCATGATCTCCTATACAACGCAAAAGCCCTACAGTATGCCTTCACTGCCTTGGAACAGTGGCTGCTATGAAAGCTAATTACCCAGAGGAGAGGTCCAGTGCTTAAGATGGATTATCGGACCACATTTCTTATTAGGGAGCTGCTACACTTGGCACACATGGAGTCTGAATTCCTAGTGACCATAAATCCTTAAAAGCAGTTTCATTACTGCTTCTGCACAGTGTTGTGTTGCTCCTATGGCTGGAGACCCAAATAACTGCAAGAAATTCCCTAGGAACTTTAGAACTTCTGTGCTTTTCTATGGGAACACATTCAGGTTGAACGTGATAAAGGTTCTCTGGCTTGTGCTTGTTTTGTGGCCTGCACGGTCTGTGTTCCGAATGCCACTAGAGGGACTTCGCATCTTAAGGATGCTGTAAAACCACATCTGGACAGATATTCTTGTGGGATTGATGGATGAATAAACAGTGAGGTCTACAAATTTTGCAAGTTCTCCTGCTTAGAAATCACAGAGGGGTCTAGAATTTTCAGCACAGGTGCATTACCACTGTGGGAGTCAGAACCTAAAAAGAAAAATCCAGAAATGATTGGTAATGTAATATTTGGTACAGAAATACACGGATCAAACGGATAGTTCGTCACCAGGTTTGCACACACTGCAGGAGGGATTTTGGGCCACTCCTCCTTACAGATGTTTCCTAGTGTTAGGTTCTTCCTCCTGTTACTTTTATTTTGTCATTTTCTCAGTCTTTTATTTTGTTAACTTTCTCCTGTTCCTGCCTGCTCCTCCTCTTTGTCTGTGTCTCCACCTTCTTGTACCTTATATTCTGGCCCCTTCTCCTGTGTGTCTTCATTCTGTGTCATTGTTAATTGCCCTCATGTGCCCCACCTGCTCCTCATGTCTGGTTCGTCATTCCCTCGTTTGCCTTCTACCTTTTTAAGCTCCTTGCTCCCTGTTCCATGTGCGGGTTCATTATTATTATTATTGTTCTGTGTCTGGTAAGCCTGTTCTCTTCATATATCTCTGCTCAGTCCTTTGAAGAGTTTATATATATTTTTTGTATTTGCTCCCCAGCAACCGGCTGGCTAACAATCGTTGATTGTCTTTTGAGTTAATGTTTTTCTTGTTTTGTTTGAGTTAGCTTTAGTTTTGTTCAGTATATTTTATGTTAGGTTTTGCCCTACCTCGGGTGTTTGTGTTTATTTGTTTATATTTATTTATTAAAAGAGATTTGATCCCATCTTGTGTGTGCATTTGAGTTCGTTTAACCCCTCCCTTACCATCATGGAGGGTTGCCCCTAACAGAATGAACCCGCCATTCTGAAGAACTCAGCACACACTATTTTTTTTTCACAAGTATGGGTCACTCTCGTCGACGCAAGCCACGGCCCCCCTCTTCAGCTCCCTGCCGTGTGGTGCCGGTTAACCCTGATGTCTCCAGTCTCAAACAAGCTGGTCGCCCCTTAGGAATATATGCAGCCTCCCTGCTCCTCGCCCTGAATGATCATGGATTAGAGGAGCATGAAGTCATCCGGCTATTCTGTTCTGGTCTGGATTATCCTGTCTCAGCAAATATTTTTCTTGAGGATGGTGACTATTCGATTTGGGAGACTATCAGGTCAGTGATGAATGTGATGGAGGGACCCGATTCTTTTGAGAGGGCCTTTGGTCACATCTACTCCATACGCCACCCGGTTGAGCCAGCTGATCTCTCACCTCCAGTTGCTCTGAGTGAGACCGCCTCTTCTTGCGTCAAATTTCCTTCTACCGCTGTGTTCTCCACTCCGTCCCAACACAGACAGAGCGAGGATCCAGCGAGCCACTCCCCATCAGCCCACAGTACCCCCCACTTCAACGATGATCCTTTGTCTGTGTACCCTTTGTCCAGTTACCCCGTCTGTAACAAAGTTTCCTGTTGTCCAGAACCACCTCTGCCTGCCAAGTCATCCGTTTTTGGTCACCCCGCATCGGTCCCCAGCAACGCTGCCCCTGCCTGGATTCTCAGGCTGGTGGAAGAAGAAGTCAGAGCCGGAAGATTTTCCTCCCTGGGTTTGGCCACGCCCACCAGTCAGCGCTCTGCTGCCTTGCCCGATGTTGTGCCTGCTGACCCCTGTGATGACACTGCGCTCCAGGAGAACCCTGGAACGGTGGAGGATTCTGTATGGCTCAAGTCCTCTAGGTCTAGCCCTGTGTGCCCCCTGGATTCTGTTACCCCTGAATCTTGTCTGTTTGGAGTTGGTCTTGTTCCCTTTGAAGTGGTCCCTGTCCATGCTGTTGTGTCTGCTGTTCCGGCGCAGACTAGAGGAGTGGAATCTGCTGCCCAGTCACTGGACGGAGATTTCTCCAGTGCACTTGCCTGCCAGCAGCTTTGTGAGGGTTCCCAGTCGACATGTCCCTGCGCTGCCCCTCACGTTTTGTTGAGAGAATAATTTTTGGGCATTATGTAGTTTTTTGCCTTTTTGTTTTTGTGAGACTTTCATTTGGTTTATTGTGCTATTTTTTTAAGTTTATTGGCACCTATCGTCGAGCCCTGTTGGCCCTTCCTGCTCCCCTTGTCCGTCATGCCCTTTGTTCGCCCCCTATGCGCTTGAGCATCTGTGCTCCCAGGACACTGTTAGCATTACCAGCTCCCCCTGAGCGTCGTGCCCTGTGCTCGCCCCCAATGCGTTTGGGCATCTGTGCTCCCAGAACACTTTTAGCTTTGCCTGCTCCTCCTGAGCGCCTTTCCCTTTGCTCGCCTCCATTGCGCTCTCTCCAGTGTGTTCCTGAGGTGCTGCTGTCCAGCCTGATGGGGATTAACTGTGCCCTGGTTCAAGTTCTGTCTCCAGCTTGGCCTCCTGGGAACCTAGCGCCTGCAGCAGAAGTCACCTCTGCTCCTCTCCTTGCCCCTGCTCAGTATGGTCGGAGCCTCTGTGCCAAGGTCCGCACCACCAAGTTTGGACTCAAGTTTTGTTGTGATTATTTTATTATGATTTTTGTCCATGTTTTCTGTTCTCTGCCCCCTTTGTTTGCCTCCCCTTTCTGTTCCCTGATCGTCCGCTGGCTCACCCTTCCTGCCCCTCCTTGGTCTTGTTTCCCCCTTGTCTGTCAGAGTCTCCCTAGCCCCTATTCTCTGACCCTTTGTGTGGATCCTGTGTGCTTTTGCCCCCTTTATGGGTTACAGGATCCCGGGCTCTGTCCTGTTTTTATTTATTTTCTGTCTTGTTCCTTTTCGTTTCTGTTGGGGTGTCTGGAAGCCACCCCTTATGGGGGGGATTATGTTAGGTTCTTCCTCCAGTTACTTTTATTTTGTCATTTTCTCAGTCTTTTATTTTGTTAACTTTCTCCTGTTCCTGCCTGCTCCTCCTCTTTGTCTGTGTCTCCACCTTCTTGTACCTTATATTCTGGCCCCTTCTCCTGTGTGTCTTCATTCTGTGTCATTGTTAATTGCCCTCATGTGCCCCACCTGCTCCTCATGTCTGGTTCGTCATTCCCTCGTTTGCCTTCTACCTTTTTAAGCTCCTTGCTCCCTGTTCCATGTACGGGTTCATTATTATTATTATTGTTCTGTGTCTGGTAAGCCTGTTCTCTTCATATATCTCTGCTCGGTTCTTTGAAAAGTTTATATATTTTTTGTATTTGCTCCCCAGCAACCGGCTGGCTAACAATCGTTGATTGTCTTTTGAGTTAATGTTTTTTTCTTGTTTTGTTTGAGTTAGCTTTAGTTTTGTTCAGTATATTTTATGTTAGGTTTTGCCCTACCTCGGGTGTTTGTGTTTATTTGTTTATATTTATTTATTAAAAGAGATTTGATCCCATCTTGTGTGTGCATTTGAGTTCGTTTAACCCCTCCCTTACCATCATGGAGGGTTGCCCCTAACAGTAACACTCATCAACGATTACAATTTAGGGTCACCTCAACCAAATGTACAAATAAAGATGGTATTTAGATGCAGCCAGCAACTCTTTTCTCTTTCCAAATACACATCAGATCAATTTTCTCTCGCCTTTATTCCCTACTATCTCACCTTAATAGTATTCTGATCTTGCAGCAGATATGTCATAGACAATATGAAAGTCAATGATATTTCAGGGAGGAAATTATTATAATTAAAACACAGCATAAATAAAGGGAGATAATGATGGCTGAAATAAAAGTTATCTCTCCCAATTACTCCAGGCCTCCTTATCAGGCTTAATATGACCAGTCAGCTCTCTGGAATGCTGATGAGATTGTGACACTTTCCTTGGCTTCCATTGCTTCGTCCTTTTCGTGTTTGACAAACATATAAACAGAGCTACAGAGGCTGTCAAGAATCCTGAAAAGGCAAGCTTGATTGTTGGTTTAATCAACACAAGTAAAAATCTAAAAGCGGCATGATTAGAAAGTGTTTTCCAGTACTGCACTAGAGTGCTCCACACATGATTGATTGACTCCCATGTAACATCATTTACATGCCACGTTAAGCTACATTTCTATTGTCCTTCTCATGATGTTACATGTTAAGATTTTATTAAGATGTCATTAGTGTGTGTTCATGGTTAATAATGTGTTCATAATGTGGTCCTCCATAACTGAAGTGAATGATGTACAGATTTTCTGTAAAGTACAATAATTCCTTTTGAAACGTGAAAAAAACGCAACCTTAATACAGACTAAAGACCGCCAGCCCAAAGGCCTCTTCACAACAATCTGGATTTTCATTCCACAGTTTCATGTGAACGCTCCTTAATCGCATTGAGCCATTGGCGCAAACGGGACCTCTGTCATATCAGATCTGTTTTTCTCAAGGAGAACGCCCAATGAAAGCCGGCTCTTTTGGTGATGTGAGTAGGGTGTAAAAGAACCGCTCATCCCTCATCCTACACGACTTTGTACAGGAAACAGAAAGAAATAGCTCACCACAAATGCTCTCTTTTCTCCATCTCATCGTCCTGTGATCAGCCAGCAAAAGTATTCAGTATTCTTCGATTTCTTCTCTGTCGTCTTCTTTCCTGCTTCTCCATTAGTCGCAAACTGCTTCTGTTGTATCGTCAACGACATCTTCAGGCAGGGAGCTTCATTGCATCAATTTTATCTTAGACCCAGATGAAGAACTCCCTGCTAAGATTCATGCAGATCTTAATTCAAATGGTGTTGTAGAGGCTTTAAGAGGACTCACTATTTAGATACAGTTATAACACTGGGTCTATTTGAAATAACATACCTGCATACTATTTATAATACCAAACGTATTCCACTGGATTATTGTAACGGTGTGGCTCTGCTTTGTAAGGCTTAGCTCTAATCCATCTCAAATATCAACTTGTGGTTCCATTCCCATTTTGAGAGAAAATTCTATCTGTGCACTTAGGAGTTATAATCAAGGCATGCAGAAGAGCATCCCTGAACGCACACACCACACCGGGTGCCACTCCTGTCAGCTAAGAACAGGGAACAGAGGGTACAACTTGCCCAGACTCACCAAAATTGGACAATAGAAGATTGGGAAAATGTTGCCTGGTCTGATGAGTCTCAATTGCGGCTTCAACATTCGGAGGGTGGGGTCAGAATTTGGTGTCAACAACATGGAAACATGAATTCACTATGTATCAGGCTGGTGGTAATGTAATGGTGTGGGGGATATTTTCTAATACCTGTTTATTAAACATACTTGTTAAAGTTATTTATTTAAATTGCCACCATGTCGATTGATGCTTTGAGAAGAAAAGTGAAGAGCAAGATTATATGGCCCAAAAAAACTAAAATAAAACTTTGACAAAAGTAAAGTTCAATTGTCCTTGTAGCACAGTTATAATACAATTATTATTTTAGACGTTAGATATTATTTATTATTTTAGATATTATTTATTTTATTAAAAGATGATCTGTATAATATATATATATTTTTTACCTGGAATTATGTAAAACATATGAGGATATGTCAATTTAAAAATGAACCTTTTAGTTTGTCTCACACCTCATTCACAATTTAATCTAATTTATTTCTTGAAAAAACTCAAAATAGCCTAATCTTGAATGTTATGTGATTTAAATAAAGATTATGAAAAGATTCAAGTTATTTTCCAGGGGTTGTTTACTTTATTGTTTGGAATACATAGACTTGACAGCAGGTGTCCAGAGGCAGGACAAGGGGATGGCAACAACGCTTGAGTTTACAACAAAAAGATTTGCATATTAACAAAATCCAACCCCTCACAGTCATCATGAAAGTAAGAGTCACAGTTTTGAAGGGAGTCAGAGCAAAGGATCTCTCCCGGGAGAAGAAGTTTACTGTATAGGTGGACAGAATAGATTTCCTAAAGATTTGGGTGCGCATTTAAATTTTGAATAAGGCTAAATGTTTTCCTCCAGCATTTTTCCGTGGCTGTAATCATAAAGAGCTAAAAATAAATATCTGCTCCACAGTAAACACAGACTCTCCTCGGGCCCAGACAGTGTAACAAATGAGATATTTCCCAAAATAGGAGAAGCCTTGACTACATGCATGTAAAACGTATATAAAAATGTTGGTGAGTGCACAATTACGCCCCTCTGGCGAACGGGTCCTTTTTTGGGCTCGCTGCTGATTATCACATTCATCTATGTCTGTGAGCACTGGGGGAAGCTAGTCCAGAAGTTTACTACCTGGCAACAACCCCTCATGGGACATCCCACACCTGCTGAGCCCCAGATGTGCTCCCTCATGTTTTTTAGGGTTTTGGCCCAGCGAGAAATCCCGCAGGGTTTTCCCATTAGTGCTGCTGAGAGAAACCAGAGAATATCTGCCACTGCAGAGGT
The DNA here is from genome assembly GCA_007224835.1 of Danionella cerebrum. Taxonomy (NCBI): domain Eukaryota; kingdom Metazoa; phylum Chordata; class Actinopteri; order Cypriniformes; family Danionidae; genus Danionella; species Danionella cerebrum. The sequence continues at coordinate 12,736 of SRMA01027068.1, read as the reverse complement.
GTGTTCAGTCATGTTAGGCGTGAATGGCTATTGTTTCATTTCTTAAGCAGTGGAGTCAATTCTCAGAATCGTGACTAAACAAATGGACCCTCTGCAATTTGAGACATCAGTTGTGAATTAGTTAGTCATTAAAAAGCCTCTAAAATATGTCGCTTTACAATATGCTTGATGTCACTCCACACTTTATGTGTGTTTTTATTGACACATATAATCATTTCAGCGTAATGGTCAGCTGGCGATGTGCTGAATAGATATTTCATAAATGCAGCTTCAATCTTTTTAAAGGTTTTACTTGAGAGGACAATCTAGAGAATTTGAGAGGAATGAGCAGGGGAGCGGAGAGGAGGGGGGTGGATGACCTTGGGCCAAAATCAAACCCGAGCCAACTGTGTACATGTACAAGGAGGGTAATGTAAGGCATGGCTTGAAAATAAAATGTACCCGGCATTCTTTTTGTTGCTGACGATAAATGGGTGAGCATCCACTGAAAGACTAGAGTGAAGGACAGAAATGCATCTTATTAGCTTAATAATTCATTAGTGCTACACTGAATTAAATGCTGTGTGCTTGCTAATGATTGCTATGGTTTATTTGTAATTTTCTCATAGTCTGAATACTGGATTTTGATTGGATGGCTGGTCTTCAGCTTGTTCACTTATAATATCAATCCGTTGTTATTGGTAACCATAGTAACTCAATTCGGTTGAAAGAAAGACTTCTCTAGATCCACTGAACTGGTTTAGTGCTTTCAAGCATGCAGTAGTATCCTGACTTTCTTCATGTTTTTAATTTAATTAAAAGCTTTTTCTTTGAAGAGCAAGTTGTGCAGCTTTTACTTGTTTAAATTCAGGGAGATTCTGAGCCTGAATAAAGCTGTTATATATGCAAAGGGCTGTTTGCAGGGGCTGCATTTAGTGGATGTTTAAAGTATAAGAGCGCTAATGTGACCTTACACACCAGCCAGAAATAACAGTTTTCAAGAGAGCATTCATGCTGTGATTGCCTCGCTGTGATTGGCAGAAGCAGAACTAAAGCCAGGGCTCTTCTAGCTGCAGGACTGTCTGGAGCAGCATCCAGCCGTTGCTGAATTTACGCAGCATGATCAATCAGTGACATTTCACACTGCATGACTTTAGGCAGAATCACAGAGAACTTTGTTTGTGTTCTCAAACTGCTCAAATCAAAACTCAAATTTCAAAAGTAATTTGCTGTGTCCCAATAAAACCAAAAGAAGCCCCTTAAACCACTGTTTATATTGCTGTCTATGCCTGCTCTCTCATTGGGACATTGAGGACACTATTTCCAGTCAGAACACATTTCACAGTAACTGATAGCTCCAGATATTTAGCACGCCAAATATCTCACTACCAGCCTGCGACCCTCACAGAGCGAGTCTTTGGTACTTTGGTAGTCTTAAGTACACAATAATCAAAATCATGCACAAGCCCCGATTTGCATGAGATTCTCAGCAGTTGCATTTTATTTCTACTCAAAATCTGGGCTAAAATTGTGCGTCTGAGACCGTCTTAAAAGAGAAGTGGTTTGAGAGATGAGTGATCGCTCATCCTCTTCTCCTTCCCCTCACATAGTGTGAAATGCAGTTCACCATCTAGTGTTCAGGAGAGGGTTTGTGCTCTCATTTTTAAACGCTGCAGTGCAGCAGATGCATAGGTTTGGAAAGGATATCTATATAGATGATATCTATAGAGCTGATTCCAGATTTTATTCTGAAAAAGAAAACCAATCAGTGTTAACCTTTCAATCTATCTCGATGGTAGCATCTACTAACAAAGGGAGCCACCATCCATCACCTCTTACCTGTATTGCAGTATTGCAGTAAAAATGCAGACTTCATCTGCATATTTAAATCCATTTTAATCTTGAGGAAGGCTAAGTCCTTGTTGCGCCATAGAAGTGCGTCCTTGGTCTTCTCCCATTGAAATGCACCAGGTGGTCAGAGCTTATCAAGGACACATCAGTCGGGTCTCATTCAGGGAGTGTAAACAATGTTGGCATCTGAAACCACATCCGAAGTCAACTACAAATCAAAACTGTCTGAAAAGTCAATCTTGTGATAAGCGCATGGAATCACTGGACTGCATCGCTGAATACAGATGGTCACACACTTTAGATTTTCCTTGTTTACCTCCATGAAAAACATCAGGGATAATGAAAATAGCTCACCATTGTGATATGCGTATTGTTCAAGGGTCCATGGCTCCATCAGTGGCCAATGGAAATGTTAACAGTCCATTGTCGATTGCTTATTAAAATAATTTCTCTGTATTCCACATGAACAGCTAAATATATGCCCCTTGTCTTTTTAATATAAAAGGCTTAGAATCCCTCCAAGGCATCTGCCTCAAAGCTTCCTCTTTTCTGATTTGAGTGCGTAATATCTTCAGTACTTGAACAACATAGACATGTTCAGATAGACTGAGCCCAAGGTGAAATGATTCCTTAGGAGAATTTGCTGAAACCAGAGCAGTGTTCTGATAACGATCAGAGAATCGACTTGTTCATCTGCAAGCTTCCGTCTTACATCTTCCGCTTGATGGGGACAAGGCTCAAGTGCGTAAACACATGGTGGTGACTGGACCGATGTTTGCTCTGTGGAGCTTCACAAGATTCTCACAGAAACATCCAGGCCCTGTCATTTGCCGTGAATGTTGCCTACAGCGACCCAGAGGCTCTGCTTGTGTAAGACACACATTCTGCCCAGAGGCCATTTTGCTTTCCTGGTTTCCCCTCTCATTTTAAGCACGATCTAAGGTCTGATGCATGATAAGATGTTCACGGATGGCTTCCTGGTGTGAGGCTTTCTGATTGGCTTCTTTGATTCATGTTGTAGTTTGTTTGGGGGGGGGAAATAAGTTAGTTTCACAGAAAAACGAAACCCAGCAAACATTCAACATCACTGGGATGTCTTTAATGTCAACAACAATGTCCTTTGGAGGTATTTGGTTCAGTTTGTTGGGAACCCATTGAGTGAAATTCATTAAGTACGAGTGATGTGACTCTAGGTTTGATTGATTCTTTACAAGTTGCTCGTTTTACTTGTAAATCATAATACAACATTCATAACAAAGAATATGTTTTGAAATATTCTATAAACTATTATTTTTTTTGTAGATTTTGAATGTTGCAAAGGTGAAAGTATAAGTAGGCAGTCTGCCGAATTTCTATCTCTGCTTTTTCGAGCTAGTGCTTGGATAAAAAACCCTGTTTATATCACAAAATAAGGCACTTGTAATGAATGAATGGAGTCATTTACTGTTTCAGCTTCTTGTAAATAATTGTAAGTACATTTTTCACTAGAGTGAGCGCTCTTTTCACACCTGGTAGTTTTGCTGGCCGTGGTGATGATGGAAGAGGTGGACAATCGCTTCAAAGCAGCTGAGCACACACTGCAGTATAATCTCAATACCTCTATATCAGGGGTGTCAAACTCATTTTCACAGAGGGCAACATTAGCATGATGGCTGTCCTCAAAGGGCCAGATATAACTTATAAATGTAAAACAATGTAATTGAATGTAATGTAAAATAAATGTAACTACTCTTTAATGTTAAATAATTCATTATTTATAACTTATTCAAGTGACAATTACGTTACATAGAAACAATTGTATTCTTGTTGTTATAATATAAATCCTTTTATTTTTGTCAGCTGATGAAAACCCACATAACTCTATTAATGAAGGATCAAACTGTCGAAGTGAATAAAGAAAATATAATTTTTGTAATTTGTTTATCAAAAAAAAAACCTCACAGACAGAAGACATATCGATCATTATATTTTATCATCAGGCTCAAGAAACAGATCACAGATAAAGTATTAGCTGCGCCCATTTCACATCTTGAAAGTTAGCGTGAGAAATCGGAGGTGTGGCGTGAGAGTCTTACGTTCAATGTGTGAGAGTTGGTAGCTCTGCAGTTTCACTCGTGAGTATGGATGCATAAACACCGTTGTGGCTACCGTATGCCAAATGCATTGTGCAAGCTCTCCTGCGGGCCTTGAGTTTGGCACATGTGCTATAAAAAAATCATGAGTCCACGGAATAAGGTGTTTGTGGAGCTTTTGTTTCGGATGTAGACGTATGTAACTGAGCAGAAACCAGGAAGTGTAGCACAGGAGATGCACAGCAGATGCCAGTATCACGTAGGGTGCATCACGTCTGCTTTCATAGAGTGGAGAAAGAGAGATAGGGCAAAGGAGAGCTGGATTATTTAGGCTTGATTGCGGAAACATTATACTTTTGACATATCACAAGGACAATTGGTTGGATGATGTTCTGTCAGATTCATTCATTTATCTTCTATACCCACTTATTCCCTTGGTGTCACTGGAGTCTGCTGGTGCCTACCTCCTGCTCACTATGGGTGCAGATTATTCAATTTACCTGACACATATTTTAGGGATTGTACCCAGGGAACATGTAAACCACTTCCAGGATGGTCACTGGCAAGCCTTTACCCTTAAGCCTTGATCTCTGGTCAGAATCAAAATCTGTGTTGTCTTCCCTTTCCATAACATGCTTTTCTTCATTTTGTCAAAAAACCTTGACCAGAACCTCGTTGACAGTCAACAATATGGAGAGGGAGAGTCACCTGAAGAACAGGAACAAAATGATTCCATCCCAAGAGTGGACACTCTCTCTGGTTTTCATCTGCCTAGGACAAAGGAAATAGAGCAAGAGTGGAAGCATCGCATTGCACCATTTACCATTACCATTGCAAGAAGAAGAAGCATGGGAAACATGAGACGTTCAGACCTACATCGCTCAAACAACGAGGCTACTTAAAGTCTGTGGGATGCAGAGGCGAGCAGGCCTGGGCTACTATGTCTTTATAACAGTTTCATTCCAACACACCAGCCTCTGCCAGGAGTGTGGAAGCCTCAGCTCCAGCCCTAACCACTTCAAATGCCTTTTCTGGATTTTTGTATACTTCCTCTCACTGTTGAAGTCCTGTAAGTTGTCTATGAGGCATGCAGGAGGTGCTGTCTTGCGGTAGAGCCCTTGGAGAGAAATATCAAACTGGTTTACTGGTTTATAACTCTTCAGGTGATTAATAAACTACATTCCCTACTAGTGATGTTCATGAACGATTCGTTCTTTTTGAACGAGTCGTGTCAGAGAAGGATTCGGTCAGTGGCGCATACACAACATTGTTCGAGTGTAACCCGCTCATCATTAATGACAGTTTGAAACAATGAAAGTTTTTTTAGAGTCCTCCTGCCCCTTTCGTTCTTTTATACTATGGCACTGGTTAATATTAGAGACCCGGTACAGACAGCACTCGTTAACATCAGAGAGAAGAAATGTGTTGAACGATATAGACTTAAACCTGAAGACAGATCAGAGGTCAGGTGAACCAGGTAGGCTTAAGTAATATATTTTTTTGTCTTCTAGCTTTATTGTTTTTCTAATTTGTAGAGTGAAACGCATTTGCGTATATAAAAGTTAGTAGATGTGTTAGGGAAGTGACATGTTATTGGTATTTTATTAAAATGAACGAAATGGCTTAAAAAAGATTTGTTCTTTTCCATCACTATTTCCTACTGCAGTACCCTATCAGTGCTTGTGAAGGATAATTTAGGTATCTCCCAACAGTTTCATTTTCTCTTACTATGTGGTGTATTATGTTATAATCATTTGAGTATTAAGTGTAATATTAAACTGAAAAATAAACGAGTGATAATTGTGTATTTCTTTTATTACCTGAATGTAATCAATAGGATATTTGTATAGACCTGTGTTATCACCCCGAGTGCCTTTTTCTCTGTGCAGAGGATCAAACACAATCCACCATTACAGGAGGTGAACGACTCACGTCGGACATGTGGGTCACCCTCACCCAATAGGCCAGAGGCAAATGGAACTACGCCCCAACTAATTAGCATTTTTAAGAACATATATAAGACCATGTCACAAGGGAGGGACGTGTGAGCTAGCGCATGACGACGGAACGCTTTGCTGTTGTGTAATGCAGTTAGAACACCCAGATATATCTGTAATGTGTTATTCATGAAACTCTTCAAGCCCTCTCCTGTCTTCTCTGGAATATATTATTATATATATTCCCATTACTTGTTATTGAATTGTCTTTACCTTGTGTCATGGAACACTATCGTTCCTTTTCAGTTTGTGTAAAGTGGTTGAAGAGTTGGCGTTTTCCCAGAAAAAGCCAACTCAGAAGAGCACAGAGACTTTTAGTAATCGGGATTTTGATTTTATTCGGTAGATTCTTCCATTTTATCTGTTTTTGCTGGATCTGCAGTCTTATGTATGCATGCTTGAAGACTTCTAAACATTTCAAGTTTTTCAAATCAAAATGTGGTTTATGTCACCAAGTTAAATGGTAAATAGTGGGGGATGCTTGTGGTTTGTTCCGGTTGTCACTATCATTTCCAGTCTGCCACATGCGGCTTTGTGGAGGTTAAAATTGCCCCATGACCAGTTTCAAAATCACTGATCCCCGACACATTCCAATTGGGAAAGAAGAGTCGTTTCTGATAACAATGCCCCTGTGACATCTAACTAGTGCAGAAGTGAAGTGTTGCCACAAATGAGAAGCAATGAGCTGCTGTGGGCAGAGATTTTGCAAATGTATTTGATGCAAATAATCTCTTCAATACCACAAGCTCCCGTGGAGGAGCATTTTGCAGTCCGAATCTGAATACTGAACAGGCAGTTTGGTATTTTTAATTGTAGTGATATATCTGAATTTAGAAGCACTGGTGCACGCCTTATTCATTTGGTGCCTTGGTACCCTAGAGGCACTTGAGTGTTTCATTAAATAAATCAGCGAAGCAGGATTCCTGGAGCCTCAGTTATTAAAGGAAAAGTGTAACATTGTCAGCTTTAAGATTCCAATGAATATATTTTACATACTGAACAAGCCATATAACGAAACATTTATGAGAAGACTGTGGAGAAAACTTACAGACATGTTTCTGACAGGTTCTATCGTTAACACCAGCTCTGTTTTTATTGTGAGGTTCCAGTGGAGATTAGCAAAAATAAGCCATAACTTATAACACCAGTCGCCATGAAAACCAAATGAGATTCAGCTCGCAGAGTTACATTAACACTGTGGCAGTGTTTTGTAAATCCACACCAGTTTAACCAGTAGTGCTGATTCAACACTGTGAATTTTGTCTGTAAGCAGATAAAGCCATGACTATTATCTACAAACAGACCAGTGAAGAGTTCACACTGAACATTTAGTCAATATGCTACTGAAACTTTTTACTGAAGCTATTTTTTTTACTTTGAAGGCCACAATGGTACTGACCTTAATAAAAGGTTAAATCAAAAACAGGTCATGCATCCCTAAAGGACGTCTATTGACTCTGAAACATGGACATTAAGTCCATGCTGAGTTTTCACAATGAATATACCTTTTTGATTCCCGCAATAATGCAATCTAGGGAGAACTGTTTAAACCAGTTATATCATGTTTTGATTCCATGCTTAATACCATGAATATTTATTATGGCAACACCAGCAAGATTTCCAATGCATTCCATTAAGCCTCAGTTTCCTCTGTGAAGTTACAAATGTTTTCGCATTACATGATTGCAACATCTGGGCCAATTAAGAACATGTTTTGCCAAGATGATAATTGAAAGTTTCTTGACTTTTCGGTGGATTTCTTACTTCAGAATGGGCACTCTCTCCATCAATATTACAGTTGTAATAATGGAAAAGAGGGAAATCTTTGGGCAGGGTATGTCTGATGGTATCATGACAGCTTAAGTCAAGTGGGCTGTGAAAGACTGCCATCTCTAAGAATCCGCTCCCACTGGTAATCTCCACATCTCTTCAGACTTCTGCTGAAGCCTCCTCGTCCTTTTGTCATTCAGCATTACTTAAAACAGAATGAAATTCCTTCATTTTTATCCGGGGTGACAAAGAGGCCTGGTGGGTTTTTCACTTTCCTTTTATTTCAGATATTTTGAAAATGGCCATGGTGGAGTAGTGATACTGACACATCCAAGCGGTGCTAAACTACAGCATACGTGCTGCTTTAGAGACTTCTTAGCTAGCACTATCACTCCCTGGATAGATCATCTAGATTTGTCCCATTTACTTAGTCTGGCGTAAACAAATTGGTCTGTGGGGCAAGAAATCAACAGATTGATGTGGGCACTTGAATGGAGACACATCTATCTTCAGTAGAGATGAGAACCTATCTCACTGATTATCAATTCTTGTTTGCTATCGCTTTTCTTTTGCTATTTGTTGCAAGCTATTGCTTGGTTTGGTTTTGACTATCATGATTTCAATAATTCACTTCATTTCAACACTGGGATATCATAATAATCCCAGTTTTCAATTGTGATGTTTCACTGTAAAAAAAAAAATAAACAAAACAGAAAAAAAAAAACAACTATGAGTTTTCTCAAGTTCGGGTGTTGGGACGTAGTGCCAAATACATATATTGTCTTAAGTTAACTGAAACTGCTGCTTGAACTTTCCAGAGAAAGTTTACTTTAAACTAAACATGGTGGTGAGAAATGTAAGAAATGAGTTGCACAGCTACAAAGAAGTGAAGTTTAGTTAGGTCAAAAACGCTTTCATAGTTCATTCAACCTTTTGTCTTTTGATGCTTATATTTCTTGCTTTCTTTCTGTTTTTTTTTTTTTTTTTTTTTTAAACAGGACATTATTGAGTTTTGGCTGGAAATCGAACAGTGAATAACCAGCCCCTAACATGTCACGGGACTTTACCACTACACCACCAGCCACAGCATCTGTTTAAATGACCTCTACTCTAGCCACAAAAAAACACTATAAAACACAACATTTTTGCTGACAATTTTTATTCCAAAAATTGAAAAGAAATGCACAGAAAAGAAATGTACTGCAGTGCAGAGATGATTCAAAGCATCTAGTGTTACTCATTGCAATTAATGTCCTTTAGAAATGTTAATCTGCATTTATAAAACAATGTTTAGAAGCATCTCTGGTGGGCCGGCACGGCATTGGTGGTGTATTGACCGTCATACTGATCTGTAATTGTATTTGTGAGCTCCTCCTGCACTGAGTCGAGTGATTCTTCTAGGTTTTCTTTTTCTTAGTTAGCTTTATCTCCCGTTCCCTTGGAACCAATTTTAGTTTATTTGAGGTTTCCCATGTGGAGTACTTTAAGTTTGGTCCTGTGTTTTGCTTTTGATCATTTATAATAAAGTTTTTTTTTTTTTTTTTTTTTTTTATTTTTCATCTCAGCTCATGCGTTTGAGTTCTGTCACTTGACAATTGTCCTTTGAAGATCCCAAATGACATCCCGTACGAACTGAAATAATTATAATATAAAACTGTTACAACACCTACTGTTGCAATCACTCAAACTCAAGTGAACAAGATTTCCCATAATGCATTGTAAAAACAGCAACCGGATGTCATTGCAGCGAAACCCCTTGCAGGATTTTGACTGTATTTATTGTGCACGGAGCACATACAGCTTCATGTTCAGAGACTTTTTCTATGTTTTAGCAATTTTCAACTATTAGTAGCATTACTCGACAAAAAGGAATTAAATTGAGAATTTAGCCTTCTTTTTTAATTACCAACCACTGTTTTGTACAGAGATATACAGTGAATCGAGTGAGGGGTATGAAAATGCACCCACGGCATTCTGTATATAAATTTCCCTCACAAAACTGTTTATATTCACATGGAGATTGCCATTCAATATTTATGCAAAGATCTTGAAGATGTTTTGAGAGGGAATCATCTCTGTGACCCCTTTCTGCAGGTCTGAATTCTCACAGAGAGCCTCTAAATAATTGTAATTCTGTTTGTTGGTTAAAAAGAAAAATGCCATTCTGTTAATTTCCCAGAAGCCCTTTCCTGCTCCTGCATGATGAAGCAAATCATATCAGAATATGTAGGCATTAAATAAAAATATATAGCAGCCATTTGCTGGTGAACAATATGATTTCAGGATCTGAAGTGTAGTCGCAATCATTTTATTCTTCAATTGATTATTTTCTAGTTTGCATTATGCTTTCTTCAGACGGTAAAGTTGCAAAGTTCACAAACTAATATACATTATCTGGACTGAAGGATCTCGAAGATATGAGAGTGATTTCATTTTTATCTGTCATCTCACTCAGCTTTCCATCTAAATGTAATGCATTTCTAACATTAAACAGAAAAGTACTTTTTCAAATGACTTAAGGCTCACAGAACTATGCTTCACGCTGCCATTCTAATGGAGGATTTTACTCGAAACTTTCCAAAAAAGAAGAAAACAAGAAAAAAGGCATGAAAGCAAAAGCTGTTTTGCTTCACAGGCTGCTGCTCTCATGGGTTTACTGAGACATATGCATGCTGCTTTTAGTCCTCTGAAATCTTGCGTAGGCCTCCATCATTATAGTTGACGTGTGATGTGATGTAAAACAAGCAAATAATTTGCACCACTGTCTCTCCGGCTCGTTGAGAACCTGAGATTAAAGCCACCCTGCTGGTGGTTTCAGGAATGCTACTTTCTTAATTGTTTGATTCTCAGAGAAGTGCGGCTCCTGGCCCAAGCTCGGAGCTTCGGGATTATGAGCGTTTGGATGAACATGTGTGCGTGTAGAGGTGGAAGGCTGCGGAGGATGTTTTAAGGTGTGGAAGCACCTACTAAGATCAGCGGGAATGCAAGGTTTGGCCATTTGACTGCCTTTATCTCATGTCTAAAAGTTTGATTGGCTCATTATTTACTGTGCAGATTTTCTTTCAGTTCTCGCTGCAGAGATGATCAAATGAGCTTCCTTGAATCTTTTATTGCGTTTTGCTCATTATCATTGCCTCGCCACATTCTTCGAAAGGGACAAAAAAAATCATGCCCAGTAAACAGAGCATGTTATGAGCATTTTCAACACCATTAAGAAGAAAAATGAAGTTACTCAATTCTGATATTGATATAAAAACCTCTAGCAATGTTTACATTTGGATTTTCTCGGGTGTTAAATGTGTTGAGGTCATTCCTCAACACCAACTATATGTTTACTTAGATATCATGTACTGTATATCTCAGGAGTGTGATATCGGGACTAGGGTTTGTTATAGGACTGTAAGCGGTTGCGTATGTTATGAGCCCGCCCACAAAACAGCGTCATTAAAAATAAACACTTCACTATATGACTCGTCTAGAAATGTACTTTTGATTCATATTAAGTGATGCAAAAGTGATGGCTCAAGACACATTACATGACGCGATATCTCAGGTCAAAGATTCTGGAATCACAGCTCGTAAACGAGAACTTTCATCCCATTCATTTTTTTTCAAAGTGTGAACGTTCAATCAGTCAAAGGTAAGAAGGAAAGCACCTCCTTATATAGCCAAAGATCATGTGAATAATTAATATGGGTGGTACATCCTGATCAACAATTCCCAAAACTCTTTAAATAAATGATCCTTAATTTCTGAATATAACATACAGTGAGGAGCAACTAATTCCTCATCAAGAGGCTACAGCAGAGGAGAGTCAGATCGTCCGGCACGGGAAAAGTGGACTATTTCCCTTTGCTGGGAGCAGCAGATGGACGCCGCGAGAGCAACCGGGGATCCCCAAAGGGGCCTAAGAGCTTTCTGTGTCTCTGTGGCTCGGATGGGTTCCCTTCCCCCTGAGAAGTCGTTGACAGGGAGCATGGAGCCCAGTGCCCAATGCCCGGAGCATAGCGGATGCACCAGTACAGCGGGATCCCACACCTCTGGTCCGGAAACTATTGGCCTAAAGTGGGTTGAGGGCACCCCAGAGTACCCATGTGCTTGTCTGACCTGGTCACCTCTACTGCTGAGTGACTCTTTTAATCATGGATGATGGCGCCATCCTTTTAAATCAACACCCTGAGCTGCTATGAACCAGAACAGTGAGACATTTAAGCCTACTTTCACAAATATAGTGAGCAAACAAAAGAAAATCAACTCAAAATTTAATGTTTCTACCTTTTGCTTTCAGAGCAGCATCATTTCTTATAGCTGCACAAATTCAGGGATTACGTAGGATTATAGTCAGGAGTATAGTTCAATCTAGCCACAGGGGTTGCAAGCCAGTGACTTCTGTGCCGGTCCCAAGCCCGGATAAATAGAGAGGGTTGCGTCAGGAAGGGCATCCGGCGTAAAAAATTGCCAAAAACCAAATATGCGAGTCACCAAATCGATTTCCATACCGGATCGGTCGAGGCCCGGGTTAACAACGACCGCCTCCGGTGCTGTTGACTTACAGGGTGCCGGTGGAAATTGGACTACTGTTGGTCGAAGAAGGAGAGGAGGAGAAGGATTCGTCGACAGAAAGAGAAGAGGAAAGACAGGAGTATAGATCTGAGAATAGGGACTCTTAACGTTGGTACAATGACAGGGAAGGGTAGAGAGCTGGCGGACATGATGGAGAGAAGGAAGGTAGATATTCTGTGTGTGCAGGAGACCAGGTGGAAGGGTAGCAAAGCTCGTAGTATTGGAGGGGGATACAAACTGTTTTACTATGGTGTGGATAGGAAGAGAAATGGGGTGGGAGTGATCCTGAAGGAGGAGTTTGTGAGGAATGTTTTAGAGGTGAAAAGAGTGTCAGACAGGGTGATCAGTTTGAAGTTAGAAATTGAAGGGTGATGTTGAATGTAGTGAGTGGTTATGCTCCACAAGTAGGCTGTAAGTTGGAAGAGAAGGAGAAAGTTTGGAGTGAGTTGGATGAGGTGATTGAGGGTGTTCTCAGAGGAGAGAGAGTAGTAGTGGAAGCAGATT